>JAXGGA010008122.1:0-58604 GCA_038373865.1 Uloborus plumipes
CCACCTAGTGTATATAAGACAAAATGATGAGCAAAAATGTAAACTTAAAACTCTTACGAATTTTGTTTTTAGAAAAAGTTTGAAAATATCCGCTCATATACTTCAAACTTTTAAACATCTTGCCTTTAAAAAAAAATACTAAAGCAATACTAGAATTGGCTTCTTTTTTTCCAATAAAAATTTTAGTTTATTAAAATAACATGATTTTTTTGAAAAGATTACATCAATCTCGCATAAAATACTCAAATATTTTGAATATGGAATGATCAATGCATAGTATTTCTGAGCGCATAACTTCAAAAAATTAAAAAGTATTAACAAGGTGCATTCTTTTAAAAATATTTTCTCTTATGTTTGAATAAAAATTAAGTTCTTCCGAAAGTTCTTTTTTTTCCTTTCTGAATTTGAAACATTCGTGGTTCCTTAAAAAAAAAATCCTGTATTGTTACTGATTTCCTTTATTTTCATATATATTTACGTTATGGTGTTCATTGTGATCAACACTTTCAGAAATGCACTCTCAAAATTAACGAATTTTCTATGTTTTTGATGAAATCACTTCCAAGAATATACCCCGAGCGAACATTTCGTCATTTTTTGGAGATGAATTTCGTCAAATGTAGCGAAATATTTCTTTATCCTAGTATCGTCAAATTGACAATCATTTTCGTAGTTTTAAAAACATTAATTTCGTCACATTAACGAAGTAAAGTCATAAAGTAAAAAAGCTAAGTTTTGAAACTAAGCTTTTAAATCTTGATATAAAATTACAAAAATCATTTCACTAAATTTTACTAACCCTCAGCACCAGTAAGTTTATACATGCAACTCCTAGAATGCACAATTGGTTTACATCATGAAATAACTAACTGTTAAGTCTGGACTCAGATTAAAATAAAAATAGCAGTAACAAAAATTAAAATTCTTACCTCCAATTTGGAATAGAAGTTGCTCAAAAAAGGCAACAATAGAGCGAGTAGATTTTAAAATATACTAACACGCCCTTTTGTTGCCCATTTTGATTCTATCCGTTGCGATGAACGAAGTCTTCTTAAAAATGTTGAGCTAGGAAATGTTAGATACCGAATAATCACATGAAAAGATCCAAATTATTTTTCCAGTCAATTTGATTAACTACGCAGAATCCTGGAATAATTCTTCTTCGAATGCTATAACAATAGTCAACGCTCTTCGACGAAGCATTTTCAAACTGAAACAAAATGGCACACATAATAACGTCTGGAGGAATACGATTAATTATCATTCGCATGTGATGTTTTTTGTCTATCCAAACGACGAGACACAGATGTCCTCTTCTCCATGCTAATGCGAATAATACAAGTCGCTTTCAAGAAGCTTAAACATACATATTAATTCTCGATGATTTTGCGTTACTTTTGCTGCGCACTTTGATTCAGTTATGAATAATTTATGCTGCCGAAAACTCCGTCGTTTCTGCGCACGCGCCAAGTCTCTTCAGACTGTCTCTAACTCTCTCGGTATATTTCAACCACAAAACCGGGTAAATTCCGTTTTTTGTTTCTCCAACTTGGTAATTCACGGAATAGTTCCATTTTTTCAAGGAAAAGTTCTGTTTTGAAACGAAAACGGAAATTTACTGTTAAAATCAGTAAAAATCTTCCTGAAAATTCAGTGTAGAGGAAGTACAAGTTCTCCCGGGTACATACAACAGTGTAAACACTTCGTTTATCTCTTTCTTCGAACATAAATCAGTGTATTTATAAACTTAAAACAATGAACTTATATATTTAGTAAGAAAATGACTTATGTACAGTGGGTTTTAATTTAACAGCGTTGAAGCAAGTTAGCTATTCTTATTGGAGTCATATGATTCATATTTTCCTGTCTACCGCAATCATAAATTTCTCAGAATTGATCAAAATTGGATGAAAAACAATAAAACTCGAAAAAAAAAGCACGGGAAACTATCATTAATGAAATCTCTCAAATAGAAAATGTTTTTATTCAATCGGTCTATTTTATCATAAATTATTAGTGGGGACAGATCGAGTGACAGTCAAAAGTTCCATCTCAAATCATTCAATGCAGTTTTATTTGTTTTATTTATTTATTTATTTATTTATTTTTTTTTTTTTTGGTTTCTTTCAAATATTTTTTGTGCATTGTTCTACGAGATTTTCGATTTGTTGTTGTGCTTGGATCTTTGATCATTCACAAAACATTTATCCTTTTACATTGTGCAAGGCTTGCGTAAACGCGCACATGCGTATAAAAACGCACTTGCGTACAGGATTGTATGAGTTATTTTATCGAAGGTATGCTTAAAAATTATGTAGGCAAAAGAAAGGGGGGGGGGGGAGATAAAACTATCTTAAAACGTCAGCATTAAAATAAAAATACCATTCATTATCTTTAATCCTTTAAGCATATAACATCAAAAATATTGTTAATCGTTTTTTTTTTTTTTTTTAACAACTAACTGATTCAGGCATACAGCTATGCACATGTTGTGTAACTTATTTGAACTAAAAAGCAAACATTTTCAAATGTTACAGGTTCAAAAAAAAAAACGATCTAAACAAAGCAATTGTGATTTACATTTCGAAATATATCAAAACGACAGCTTAACATCTTAAATGAATGTGTTTTTAAATCTTCCTTTTATATATTCACTACGGCTACATGAAAAGCACTTTTACAATGATCTATCCAATATTTATTGCATTCACTCTTGAACCAGAACACTTATTTGTCACTTTTACTTTTACAGTAAACAACAATTTTTCTTGAGTTCCCTCCTTTTGTCATCTCTTCCAAGAAAAGCTCATACTTTATATTAGGCAACTTTCTGGGCCAGCAATAATTTTCCTTAAGAACTTGAAGTAGCCAACTACAAGGGCGCGATATTTATTATGATAATGTGACAATATATTTTCGCTTAGTTCTTCAAGTTATCACCAACAGTCGGGAAGTAAAACATTCCGGAAGCCCTCTTTTGTAGTTTATCGTCACACTTTCGTTCGAAATATATATCATCAGTGAACTGCCTACACCTTTTTCTGACACATCATGCCCCACATGAATTACGTATGTATTACGGAAGTTTCGTAGATTTTGCCTACAACGAAATCGTTTGTATACAAGGAAAGGGAACAGAATTCATATCAGTTTCCTACATTTATTATTTGCTATTATACTGATTTTTTTCAGTTTTGACTGTTACTTTCACATAGCTTGAAAAATAACTTAAAAATATAGCGTTATTTTTAAACAGCATTAAATACTTCAATTAAATTTAAAATAATTAAATTAGGATAAATGATATTTTACGATATTTAACCTATATTGAAATTTAAGACATTAATAACGACAGTTTTTACAACCTTTTTAATCGGTTGACAACTGATAACATTTGTAAATGTGAAAGCCGTTTAATTATTAGGAAAATTATTTCATTAAAGTTAACATTGCTAAAAATATTCTGCAAATGCATGGGACATGTGCGTCCGTATAGTCCATAAGAGCCGAAAAATTACTCCAATTTTCCAAAATTTAATTGCAATATTAATCGTATCTGGGGAGAGGGGTAACCGCATGGGTGATTTGTAGATCTCATGCTACGTCCCATCTTTCATGATGAGACAGGTTTGAAGTAATAGTTTAAAAAAATGCATAGACAATTAAAATGATAGCAAACAATAAAAACTTGGCAATGTTTTTACGAATTGATGATTTGTTTAAGATTTACTTTTAACTTCTTATTAATGTATTCAGTGCCTGAAGAAATTAAACGAATAAAATATGTATGAACTAACAGTCAATAGCATGATGCATATATATCCAACAAATAGGGATAAGAATTCCATACAATAAATAAGATCATTCACTAATCTATAGTCTGGCATCATTAAATTCCAAAACATAAATAGTGTTAGGTGATAAAAATAAATAAGTTAATAAGAAAATAAAAAAATGCACCAATAAACAAAAAATACCCGAAAATTTGCTAGAAAACCTTGGTTAATTTATCTAATTACACTAAATTGCGAATTTAAACTGATAATAACTTTCAAAACAAAATTTCAAAATTTGCACTGAGTTTGTGTGATGACTGCAAACATAAAAGACGCTAAACTCGCAGACGAGCATGGTAAATATTTGTCTGAAATGAATGTTAAATCATTTAATTTAATATTCAGCCTTCTTATCCCAAATTATTATGATTTAATGTTAATAATATATATTTGTTTTTAAATTGGTGACATTAATTTTGAGAAATTGCAACTATACTATATAAAATAGGTGTTGTTTTTACAATATTATACAGCTAATTTTCTAGTAACTGGTGATGTACTGTACTATGCATTTTACAGTTTTAAACAGGAAACTCTGCTGCCTATATTATACTATTATTTTTACAGTATAATACAGTTATTTTTGTGGTAAAAAACTGTAAAATTGTATTAAAAATCTGTAAAATTGTTGCTTTACAGTAGTACTGTTAGTTTTACAGTTTATTACTGTACAATTTACAGTTTTAAACTGGAACCTCAGCTGCCAGTATTGTACTGTAAAAACAACGGTTTATTATTTGCAGTGTAATCAACATACTTTAATATTTTCCTTTTAAATGGGACTTAAAACAAAGATATTTTTCTACCTTATTAGGAAAATAATTCTACAAACTAGCAAGTTACGAAACTTTTTGGAGCGGAGTTGGAGAAAAATAAATCTATTGCAAAGCATGGAAAATTCCAAAACGTTTTGCTCGCTTTCTTCGGTAATGATGTTTCTCTTAGTTTTCGGATGAAAACTGGATGCAGCGATAGAATATTCGGTTTTTACTTGAAATATTGCAAGAAATATTGGTTTGAAACAACGGAAAACAGTCGTGGTAAATGTTTGGGCGAATTTCTTTCTTTCAATTGCACTTTTTTTGCCCTTTTTTGGCAATTTTGAAGCTTTATACATGTGCACTGTATAACTAGAAATTTTACAGTTTTAGCAGAACTAGAGGTAATACAACACTTGTTGGTCAGCTTTCGCATTGGGTTCTTTTCACTATAAAAAACGAACGGTGTTTTTACAGCTAAATACAGCTAATTTTCTAGTAATAAACTAAAAACTGCCAATTTTACAGTAATAAACTGTAAAACTGCTAATTTTTTACAGTACTAAACTGCAAATTTTAGTTTAAACTGCTGCCAGTATTATACTGTTGTTTTTGCAGTATAACACGACTAAATGTTACGGCAATAAACTGCAGAAGTTCTTACTTTACAGTAAGAAACTGTAAAATTGCTTGTTTTACAGTTTATTACTGTCCATTTTACAGTTTTAAATTGGAACTTCGGCCGCTAGAATCATACTGTAAAAACGGCAGCTTATTTTTTGCAGTGATGTGCTATAGCCTTATTAGGATATACTGCTCCAAACGATAGTATTACTGAATAAGTAACGTAAATTATTAAAACAAGAATATCATAATACTTCTGAAATTTTAACTATCGATTTTGATGTTTCGTGCAAATGACATATTTAAACACTAAGGCTCACACGCTTAGATGATATCCGTGAGACTGTTTCAGCATTCATCATTTTACATCAGATGTAAAACTTCTTACCTGCTCAAATGAAAGAAAACAAAAGTAAAGTGGCATCCACCTCCTGATATTCATTTAAATTTTAATTATTTTAACATATACAGTGTGTTCCGGTCCGATGATAAATACATCTTACTAAAATTAGACTTGAGAAAATTAATTTCTAATACCATGTTTAAAATATAGCTGCGGATGGGGAAAATACAAGTTACAATGTTCCCAGCTAAAAATATTTTAAAGAAAAAATGGAAAAAAACAAACGTTTTTGAACTTTTTAAAAATATTTCTGCAGATTTTTAGAAGGCAGAAAAAATCTGCATGTCGTCTTCAATAAAATCTGCAGGATTTTTTTTCTTTGAATATTCTGTATGTTTTCTGAAGCATGTTCAAAATATGTCTACATTTTCTGCAGATTTAAAAAAAAAAAAAAATCAGCGGATTTCGTTTTGCTGGTTTGTCTGAGATTTTAAATAAACTTTATCACTCCAAATGATTTATCGCCTTAATTTTTCAAAACTCCTCAAATTTATAATTAACAATGGTAATTACTTTTAAAAAGAAAAATCAAATGATAATTTTTTCAGAGTTATTATGTTGTTATTTTCTTGAAAGTACATTAATTGATATCATATTTTGAAGAAATTAAAATACATATTTTTCGGGTAAAACAATAAATATGTTTCGTGTTAGAGACTTCAGTGTATCAAAATGTGTTTAAAAAGCTTTGCAATTGTTTCATATCATGCAGCTAATTGGATACATAATTTTGTATGTTTATTAATAATTATTTTTAACCAACTTAAAATGTTTTAATTAGTTTGAAACATTAAAAAATATATAAATGTACCATTTTCTTTTGCTACAATTCGGCTATTTTTCATGCCCACTGAAAACAATTCTAGTGAAGAAGATTACCTAGTTTCATATTAACACATTTATGCCCAGCCTAAAAACGGGACGCTTGTTAGTTAGTGCATACAAAAACCTGTAATGGGTGTATCATTTTACTAAAGCTGTTTTTCACAAGTTAAATAGTGCTTCTTCTTTAGAAAACCAGCTAAAGACACTATTTGGACCTCAGAGTTTATCCATTGACAGCTATTTTCAGACAAATCAGTCAAGCAACGATCTAGCATGGGTAGAAAAAGAAAGTAAGTTTTTTTTGCGAACTTATTTTTCATAAAATTAAACTATTTTAAAATGATTTGCTTAAAATTGATCACAGATGCCTTCTGTAAGGTTACTTTGGTCAAGTCAAGTAAGTAAGTCAAGTCAAGTAAGGTTGTATTTTGCTCACATATCTGCGAAATATCCCATAAACAGGACGTTAAATAACTATATAAATATGGCAAACGGCAAACTATTTTAAGCCTAAAATGTATGTAAACCAATCCAAAAAAGTGTTTCAAGCAGATAAAATTGAAAAAAAAATGTTAAAAAAAACTTGGGCATAAATGGGTTAAGTAAACTAAACTGGACAAAAATAAAAAACATTTTTCTCAAATTCGTAATGATCCTACTGAAATGAGGAAGAGCATTTTCAGTGAAATTTAATAGAATAATTTCAATTTATCCATCTTCCGTAAACATTTCAGCAGATTTGACCTTTAGAATTTCGGAAAAGATGAAATTTATATTTCAGAAGGAATATTTTAGTAGGTAAGCGAAATTTTGATTCTGATTCTGCATGTAATTTTTATAGCACTTTGAATTATATATTACATTTGCGAAATTGGTTGCAGTAAATTAAATTAAGCGGTGGAAATGAAAGATGGATTGAAAGAGAGAGAGAGAGAAAGAGATATGTGCAAGAATCGACAAACACTCTCTTCGCCGGTAGCAAAATTTGCTCCTCAGCGCCCTCTGTGAGGAAAGGGATGATTTCCTGCGCCTGCGCGTTGTTTTCCGTGCAGGAGAAAGATGCAGCAGGCGCGCTTGCAGTCCATAGGAGCAACGAGCGTATCTCCTTCACCGCTAAAAGTGCTCCCAGTTTTTTTTCCAAACAATTCGCAAAAATAAAACAAAGTAAAGGAAAAATATTCTCAAACTGTCTTTTGGAAGAAGCGACCGAAAATAGCTCTCTGGGAAAAATACTTTATTTGTGCTGGCCGAATTTTCTTTCGAGAAAATAACAAAGGACGATTTTTTTCTCCTTTTCTTTTTTGGACTTTTTGGGAAGTGTGTGTCCCTTTGCATTGAGGGGTGGTGGATATTCCGCCGGGGGGAGGATTCGAACGTCACGTGTTCATCGGATGTTCTTCATTTCCTGAAGAGGTAGGTAGAATTTATATCGCACTTTGAATAATTTCAGATATTTTTCTCGGAAATTTGATGCACTTGCAATAAATGTATTTTAATGATTTATATTGGTAATGAAATTACTTTTTTGCAACTACACAAAATACATATATGGTTTCCATTTTTGAATTTCTTAAGATAAAACAATTATTCATTATGGACCTCACTATTTTTATTTATTTATTTATTTATTTATTGCTTATATTTTATTTAAAAAGTATATAGATGAATACATTTTTTAATTTCATGCAGCAGCTTGGGGTAATTTGGCGCCAATTCTATGTGTTTTTTTTTTTTTCATATAAATTTAAAGAAAAGTGTTTTAGAATTAATTAAATTGTCAAAAAAAAAAAAAAAAATGAAAAATAAAAGAAAAAGAAAAAACCCTTGAAATTCGATTTTCCAAAGCAACATTACTTTTTTTTTAACAGTATTATAATACAAAGAAAAACTGCAGTTTATTATTGTGAGAAAAAATACAAGGTAACAATAATTGTTATATGAATATTAAACTATAGTTACTTGCAAAGAAAAATAAAGAAACAGAAAACATAAGTAGAAACATATTATAGTTACTTATGTCTGGAATTCGCTCATAATTCAGAACACTTTTGCAATTGATTTGCGAACTTGCAGAAAGAGCACACAATATGTATTACTGTTTTCTTTCTTTATTTATTTAAGTTGAAAGTTTCGTACTCAATTAAAATTAAATCTAAGGTTAAAATAATAATAGGTTTTACTCTTAGTACTATCATGCTGAGTTCAGGACAAAAAACAATATGGAATCTAAAAAGTAAACAAGGTACTCTTAAAAACTCTTAAAAGTCTTAAAAATATAAAAAAAAAATAAACTTGCTCGCTAAAACTTCTGGGATAAATACAACGTAAGAGTATGTCATAGTGTAATCATTTTGTAATGGAAAGCACCATATAGCAAATAATTTGATATTTGTTTCTTGATTATTGTATAAGTTTCTTAGGACAATGACTTTTTGTTGATTAATTTTATTACCGTTAAAAATATAACTTGATAAAACAAAATAATGTGTAGTACGTGATTTTAAAACGGTTTAATGACGTTTAAAATGTGACATTTGAGTGCTGTCTATTTAACAATACGTATTACATTTCTAATATTTTACTAATGGCAGAATTATATAGTGTAGAAAAAAAATATTCGTAACTGAGACAAAACTGAATAATCTAAAAGCAAATTGATGTTTGCCGACAGATCTGAGCCATGAATGGGTTTATTTTTACTCCTTTTAATTCTTCACGTATTTTCTATTGCCCTGAAAAGTAAAAGTAGAGCTGAGCTGTGGAAACTAGAAAAACTAGAAATGCTTATAGTTGATTTGATGTTATCTGAGTGTTTTTCAGTTATAATGCATTGCTGACGCTATAAATCCATTTTACAGTTTTAAAGTAGAACCTGGAATGCCAGTTTTATACTGTAAAATCAACAGCCTATTTTCTGCCTTACTGTATAAAGAGAACGAACGCAAAGAAACTTTAAAAAAATAGGTCTCTACCGATTTTAATGATCTTTTCTACGCTGCTTTAAACAAGTATCTTTATAATTGGAAAATATATATAAATAGTACAATTTAACCACACTGTAAAAAATGAGTGTCCTTTAACAGCTAATTTTACAGAAAAAGCTGTAAAATTGCTAATTTTACGGTAGTAGACTGCAAAATTCCTAGTTTTAGTTTATTTCTGTGCATTTTACAGTTTAAAACTTTAACCTCTGCTACCAGTATCATACTGTTGTTTTACAGTATCATACAGCAAATGCTATGGCAATAAACTGTAAAATTGCTATATTTTACAGTAATAAACTGTACAATTGCACGCATTACAGTAATAAACTGTAAAATAGCTAGATTTAGTTTTATTACTGTGCTTTTACAGTTTTAAACTGAAACTTCACTTTTCTGTATTATACAGGGAAAACAGCAACTTATTTTTTGCAGTGCATCTATGAATTATTAGTTATTTTCAAATAAATATTTAGTTATTTTCAGGTGTTTAGCGAACATCTTAAAATCCGAAGAATACAGTTTAATTTCTTTAGTTCAATAATCGAACATGCTATATAGTACTTTTTAATGTAGATAATGAATATACATTTTGGGTAGATTGGGGGAAGACGGCCTAAATTCGTAACTTTATTTTATGTTTTAAAATAGCACATCGGTATACTTTTGACCAACCAATTTATCATAAAATACATACCTTTTAAAATGGTAAAAATATAAACTAACCTTCAAAAACAGCGTTTGACGGCAAGAAATACTAATTTTAATTTTTTTTATTTTTGCATCTTGTCATCTTACCCCTAGCTTGGGGTAAAAGGACCAATACAAAGGGGTAAGATTCCGTATGGAAGATAAAACTAAAGCCACATTAAATCGATTCCAATTTATTAAAATGATATGTAATAGAAGAAATATTACATGTACGTTCAAATATCATTGTTTTACATTGTATTTAAATGATGCATTTTCCTTTTAAATTATCTCCCGTCCTTCCACGGACTGTTTTCAAACGAAAAAAACTAATACAATTTATACAAATAGCTATTGCATGTAATGTATTTTATCCAAACACATTTTTCCGCGTTTCTGCGTATTTTTCTAGGTGTTTCGAGCCCTAGTTTTTATTATTGCGCATGAAATTTATAAACAAATGCTACGTTCATCCATTTCTTCTTTTGTTGAAAATTCATTTTTAGGATTTAGGGATTCTTAAGCTACTTATTCTCAAAAGTTGTAAATGTTTTGGTTAATTTCGATCTTATTAGCTTTTTATTTCTATAAACTTCCCATTTTTAATGCCCTAATTTCTCTGAGGTTCTCAGCTCTTCAGAATATTGTCTACTCGTTAGCTTTCTGTCCTTGTAAGGTGACACAGGTAACATTTGTAGGATTGTTTCCTTCTCTGGGATGTGTCGGAGAACTGCGGACTCTTACCTTCAATATGTATTATCCTTCTTTCACCAAAAATATCACACAAAATCCGGCTATCTAGCACAGCACAGCACAGGCAAGCGGGCTCCATACATGCTGAATAGAAAGCTGACAGAATGAAATACTTTAAAGTATGGTTTCGGGTACTTACCAGAACAATCGGGATGAGAAAAATGTATAAAAACCACTTAATCTCATTAATCTTGACCAATGATTTGTATATTCTAAATGTGCAAGCATCTTCAACCAGCCAGCAAGCGATTTTTGTTTATGCTTTTTGGTAAAACACGCAATACGGTACCTTGTACAATGCGGTGTCTAACTCTTATCTGCTCTACAAGTATACAAGGTGTGTCCAAAAAGCTCGGTGAACGGTCTCAAAAGTGAGTATTCAAAAGTTCGATAAAAGCTCGCTGATCTGTGTAGAACAGGGTGGTCCTTAAAAGGCATGATTTTTTAAATTTCGATTTTTTTCGGTCTTACCCCCCAATATGGTTTCTTCTAGGGAGAAAATGAAGTGCAAAAAGTTTTAGCAAAATATATTAAAATTTAGAGGTAGATCAATGAGCTTGAAGTTAAGCGTATATAGACTAATAAGGCAATGATAGCATGAAAACAAAACAAAGCAATTTTTAAATCATTTTACTTTATGCTGACAATAAAAAGTAATAACATTATTGTTTTGCTATAGATGATATGGTGCTTCACAGTGTTTGTTTGTGACCGTCTGGATATTCACTTCTGTGCTCCTCAACCACTTGCATTAGGAATTGGAATTGCTACTTTTTTTTTTGTTAACAAGCCATTGAACTCTTAATAAGTGCTATACCACGTTCAGAATAATGATTTGTGACTGCCGTAGTATGCGCCATGGACCAAGCATTGCATCAAACAAAATTATGTTCTACTACAAACTGGGCAAAACGTGAGCAGAAACTTATGACATGTTGGTGTAAATGTACGGCTGTGAGTAGGAACTGTGTGAATTATTGATTTATACGCTTTTTAACAAGATTTCCTTTTTTTTTTTTACTTTTATGCCGTTTGTATTAAGCTTTGCGACGTATTCAAATTATTTAAAATCTTTCAATAAGTAAATTACATTTGCATTGAATAATAAACATCAATAAAAGATGCAATTAAAACAAGGAACACACAGTTAGTTTACGATTAGTAATTAATTTTAATTATGCATCTGTATAATATTACTTTTAAAGCATGGCATTACACGATCATGAAGTCAAGAAACACTTAAAAATGCCATACGTTCCTGAATAATTGCAAAACATTTACAATTTCTTTTAAATACGAATGCACAATTTACCAAAAGCTCAAGCTTTGGAACGTCGAAGTGTGAACTTTCACATCTATTCCTTGAAGTTTAGTTCGTAGGCGTTTTGCATTAGATGATACAAATCAAATTTTTAAAGATGATACAAAGCGTTTAATGGTGTATAATACTGACGTGCTAAGCCTAAAAGTCGTATTTGTACTTTTTAACAAAATTGAATTATCACCACCAAGTGGCTCTTTGTGATGTATTATACCTAAATACAAAATTATATGGTAATTTGAGAAAGGGAAAAAAATTCTGAAAAACTTTCATCTAGATCAAATACATGGTGGCCAGGCCCGTCATTTGGAGGGGGGCAGGGGGGGGTCAATTCCCCCCCCTGTCTGAGAAGTCAATGTATTTACATATAAGTGGGCGTGGCTTTTGATGTTTTCCGATGAAATTGCATTGAGTTTGGACCCTTTGCCCCCCGCCCCTGGAAAAACTTGAAATGACGTACCTAATGGTGGCCCAAAATTTTAAAGAGTTTATCTCAGTTTGAGCTCTACTGCAGATACCACTTTTGCGCTTATCACGGCAGAATACAGAACAAGTACAGGGTGGCGCAAAAAGATGGGAACTTTTGGATTTGATGTTGGCAGCACTGTGAGGGGCGGAGAAACGGGAAGAAGGTGGCAAGTTGTACAGTAGCATTGGAGATTTAGTGGCCATGGATCAGTGGAACGTACAAGAACGTGTAGTAGCCGTGCGCGCTTATTATAAAAATGGTGACAGTTTGGTTCAGGCTTTACGCGAGTTTAGGAGGCATTTCAACCTTCCTCCTCGCGCTCGCATTCCAACGAAACATGCAATTCGAACGTGGGTTGACAATTTTGCGGTATCAATGGCAGCGGTCAGGCGCCTGTTTGGTAACCACGTCATTTCCAGTAACGCTGACATTGTTTGGCCACCTCGTTCCCCCGACTTATCAGTGTGCGATTTTTATTTATGGGGTTACTTGAAGAGTGTAGTCTACAATACACGTCCCAAAACCCTACCTGCACTCAAAACAAGGATTACAGAAGAGATCGCAGCAATACCACTCGACACTTTGCACCAGGTAATGCAGAATTTTCAAAATCGACTTGCTGAATGCATCCGGCAAGACGGACATCATCTTCGCGATATCATCTTCAAAACTTGAATGTTTCTTAAATTTCCAATGTTGTAGTGTACATTAGGCATCCTGAATAAATTAAAAAAAAAATTATTCCTTGTTTTTTTCTTTTTTCAAAAGTTCCCATCTTTTTGCGCCACCCTGTATTTTATGATCACGCTAAACTATTTAAAAATACGTATGAATAAAAGTAAAAATACATTAACTATTTAAAATTTCTTTTACGTGTTAATATTCTACTTAATTAAAGCAATAATTCTCTAATTTTTCTTTCCACCTTTATTTCTATAAAAAAAATGCTGGGTCATTCCATATAAAGTCAACACATGGGCCGTGCCGCACCATTTTTGATTTTGATGATATTTGGTAGGTAATATGCACCGATATTCTGTACATCCAAACTGTTTTATTTTTTTCTCGAGATATAGCCATTGTTTTGCTCCGCCGATGAGTAAAATTCGGCATTTTTGATCATTTTTCTAAGAGCTCTGGTAAACATGAACGCTCTGAACTTGAATGTTTCAGTCGCAATTTAGTATCTGTATTTCATTTATATTTTACATTACTTTTTTTAGTAAATCCCCTTACAATTGTTTGATTCTTGTTTATTTTTCTTTATTTACCTATTTTTTTCATTCGATATTTACCATTCTACTAATTTATTTAATTTTCTAAAATTACTGTGTTAGTATTCATCGCTTTCACAAAATAAAATGAAACATATTCCCCTTAAATACCTCGATAAGCAATTACATGCAACAAATAGCAGAACAAGGGAATCTTAACAAACGAAATAACTTTCATTTGTTGCTTCATATTATCGAAAATGTAGTTATTTCTTCTAGGGAAGGGAATACAATTCCGTTGCTTAAGCATGGTATTTTTCTTTTAAAGCTAGGGGTATCACAAAGGACAAAATTGAACTCTATTTTGACACTTTCAGAAAGCACTGTCGATGAAGTCCTCCTAAACTGCTTATACCAAAGGTACGCTCTAAAGAAAGGGAAAAGATGAAAGGGGTGCCACCCATTCCCACGAGAGCACTTCTCACCTGCTTGCTGTCCGAACCAAATCGGACCGTGATATTTGAACAAAACTGCCGCTCCAATCCCTTCCATGTGGTTATTTTACAATGAGACAATTCAAATTGATTCGGGTACTTACTAATGGTATTTTACAGAACATTTGACGTGCAAGATCATAAAAAAAGTTAACTGCGTGAATGACTTTTTAAAAGGGTAGAAGGAATTGTTCGGTGACTTTTGATGCATTGTGAACAAAGCGACCAATAACACAAAGAGATATCTTTAAGTGTTAGTCCATTTATCTTAATTTCTATATGATTTTATATCCCACATTGAGAGTACGGATGTTAGTAGCTCAAGAGTGTGAACTATTTTAAAGATAAGTGGTTACAAAAGATCAAAAATTACGACAAATCCCCCATTTACCTTCAGAATATTTACTTGAATGCAACCCACAAAGCGCTGTCCCTTAATCTCAGTTGTATAGCTTAGAGATGACTGAAATAAACTATAGGAGGTCTCCCAAGAAAGCATTTTGCAAACCATCTGAGCAGGTTTCTATCCAAGCAATAGCCAGAAAGTCATTTGCTATGTATCGACCCTTCCACATGATTTTCTTACGACAAAATATAGTTGAAATCAGAAATTAATTTGAAAACAAGCATTGCTATATTGTTATACTTTGGAACATTCAATGTGCATCAAATTGCTTGACATAGAGCCCGATTTTTTAAAAACATATTTTAAGAAATTTTATTTACTTTCGTTGAACTATTTGTCAATTGAATGAACTTGATTATAGGAAAGGAAATTTCTGTTTGCTGATTTACATTGTGCGTTAAAAAAAATCCCCAAGATATTTGCATTTCATTTTTGTTTTCATATATACTTTTTACATAGAGTGTATGTGGTGAACGCACTTTTTGTCTCTGACGGGAACAATATTTAAAACTGTTTATCTAATCCCTAGAACTTCAAAAACTCAAAATTATCATTTTAATATTCATTCATAAAATAATGAATGTTTAACTAGCAATTAAAATTTAAATTGTATGCGACAAATGTGTTTTCATAAATGAATGAACATTTTCAGAGGAAAATCATACTATAGACCTGAGATCATTCAAGTGGGTGCCGCATGGACCAACTAGAGGAGTCGTGAAGTATATACAGGGTGTCCACTCCAATCGTGGACCAATAGCTAATTTCTAAACCGTTAGAGATAAGCATATAGTTTATTTAGGAAAAAATCTCCAAATTATGAAAAGAATTTTGGGTCTATTCAATGTTTTTCAAATAATCAAATTTTGAAAGAGTTACGAAATATAAATTTTTATACAGCCCCCCAGTCCTATCAATCATATTTAGTAAAACATTCTTGACACTGTAACGTTTAAAACTAAAAAAAAATCACTGTTCTACGACAAAAATTGACCGAGTTATGACGTTTTGAAAAATCAAGATTTTGATGGATTTCGCATACGGTCCCTTAAGCGAGCTCTCGATGACGTCATGAAACAATGCAAAATCTTGATTTTTCAAAACGTCACAACTCGGTCAATTTTTGTGGTGGAAGAGTGATTTTTTTTTAGTTTTAAACGTTACAGTGTCAAGAATGTTTTACTAAATATGATTGATAGGACTGGGGGGCTGTATAAAAATTTAAATTTCGTAACTCTTTCAAAATTTGATTTTTTGAAAAACATTGAATAGACCCAAAATTCTTTGTGTAATTTGGAGATTTTTTCCTAAATAAACTATATGCTTATCTCTAACGGTTTAGAAATTAGCTATTGGTCCACGATTGGAGTGGACACCCTGTATATAGCAACCACAGGGTTCTAATATCTTATAAGTTACGTCACTTTGACTAAGGAAAAGAGCTTGGGTACCGCTCCCCTCAAAGCACCAGAACCCAGCAGAGAAGTGATATAACTGGATTTGAGCCTGGAAGAACGGCCGACACAGGATCGTCCAGGCCAAAAACTGCTAGGTTCGCTGTGACGATACAGTATCATCGAGGCCAGTTAGGAACCAAATTCTGTGAACGAGCCTACGTCGGCCGGAGCGGTTTTTACACAAAGCGCGCGGCCGATCGTGTGTCGGCCGCCGGGGCAGAGAACGGGTTAAAGATGTGATATGAGAAACTCAAAAATTACGATTTCCTAAATAAATAATTTTAAAAATCTTGAAAAAATGTAATAATGTATATTATTTTTTATTTCAGTATTTTTGTTGTATGTGTATTTTTCTGTAACGGGAACATTATCAAGGTCACCAGGCTATGAAATGGTCATTCGCTCTCAATTTGAAATATTAATAAAACATGTTAGGATTAAAGAAAAAAAATCAAGTTTCAAGACGATTGAATACTTAATTTCAGTATGAACGTATATTAGAACTGTTCCATTTTTCTGCAACAAGCGTAAGAAGTTAACTTACGAGTGTGTTAAGTTTAATATTGTTACAAAAGTGTTTGCAAATCCATGAAGACTTCGTAAGCAGGAGTTTTGAGAAATAAGCGCTAATTTTTATCCAATAATATCGTATATATAGAAATAAATAGCCACGAATTCTTTAAAAAGTTACAGCTTATTTTATAAAAATAATATTTCATCAGTTAAACGCAGTAAATAAAAATATATTTTCCTATTTATAAGTGTTTAATAACGTTAAAGTAAAATTAGTCTTTACTTTTATTAACCACATCCTGTACGAGTCATTAAAAGTCTAACACTTTCAACGATATATGTCTCGTAAGTTAATGCATATAATTATTTTTATTAAAAAAAGAAAGAAACGAAATTGGCCTAAAGTATAGACCTTCAATGCGAAGTACTATAAACTCAGATGGAATAGGTTTACTTTAAAAAGCGTATAGTATACCTTACTTGTGCATAATTTGAAAAATATAAAGTATCGTTTCATTTTTTTTTTTTTTTCATTTTAAAAGTTAGAAATAAACCTATAAGAAAATGAAGTATATTTCAGAAAATATTGCATTTCATTTTACTATACAAACAGTTTAAATCGGTTTAAATCAAGAAAAAAATCTTGTAAAAGCAAATCAGAATGGGGAAAATCTAACAAAAAAATTTAAAAAGCTTACTTCAAAAGACTGATATAAAGCAATATCTTCAATGCCATTGTTAGACATTATTTATAACTTTTGTATAGAGTCTTATGTGCTTCATGTAAACAATTATTTGTTCAGTTATGATTCAGCAGAAAACATCGACCATCCTTTAAAATATTTAGGTTCATGTGTGGGAGATAAAAGATTTTAAAAATTATTCGTCCGTTTGTGCAGCTCCCCTTTATTGTGGGATGCATTAAAAGTAATTTCATCTTTGCGTAATTAAGCAATACAAATTTTCATTCTATCGTACTTCAGATATGACACAACAAATTGAATTAAGTTTTTTAATGTTTCAAGAGAACACTGGTACATTTCTAGAAACTAAAGAAAGAATTCCTTTCAACCGACAAAAAAGTACATAAATCTTTCATATAAGTGGCATTTCAAATATGTGCCAATCAAATTAGATTTTGTCGTTTTTAAAATGAAAAATATGCTTTAAACGTTCAAATATGTATATTGCTTTGCAAAAAAAGGATACACTTTGTTATATTTTAAACTGATTTGTTAGTGAAAGATCGCTTTTTCTTTAATATAAAAAGGCATAGAATACGCATTGCGTATAGTGAATTACTGTGTTAACTTTTCCGTCAAAGCACAAATAATAAATCTGTCTCCATACTTTAGAACAAAATTGATAGTTTTCCTGAACTCTATGTTATTGGATATTTTTCGACAAAAAATGTTCCTCACGTATTTGCCAGACCCATGCCTAACTGTCTTATAAAGCTTTTGATCCTACATCGCCCTTCGATTTTTCAAGATGTCTTAGTTTTAAAGGAAAGAAAAAAAATCTTCTACTCCTGCTTTACTTTTAAAACTTTGTTTTGCTAACACTTATGCAACTTATGAGAAACTGAACAGCACGCTTCTCATAACGGTACCTGGAACAATTTAGGACGCTGTGCCCAGGGTTCTGTTTTTTTATTGCAGGGTCATCAATCTTTGAGAAAAAGAATTCGAAACTGTTCTATATTTATCCAGGATGCGAATAAGAATGGATTGATAGTAAAAATATAGCAGCACTATAAATTCCACGTGTCACACTTTCAGCTTGAAGGATGGTACTGATTCGTCACTCGGAGGTATTCCAGTAGCAAATGTCTATGATTGTTTTTCTATCATATTTTTTTTTCCTTTCTCGAGGAGTAAAAATCGCAAGTAAAACTTTCAAAATATATAAATTTCTATCCAAGAAGTTTTTTCATGACAACATGCAATGCTTATGTTAAATACGTAATGTTTCAATTCCGGAAAAAAATATGAACATCTACGTTTTTTGTCTTTCATTCTTTTTATATTTATCGTTACCAAATTAAGAATCTGCTTTGTGATTTGAGTAGGGTGAATTCATCTAATATATGGGCGATTCTGTGTAAACTGGTAATTAGCTGTCCGGACTGAGTATTTTAAAAATAATAAAGTGTAATAAAGTAATTATCACTCTTAATACAATTAAAGCAACAATACTTTGTGTCCCAATTGTATTTGGAGTGATAACAATTTATTTTTTTTTTTAGAAATTATCTAAGCGCCAAAAACACAGCCCCCTGGCTGTCCCAATCCCAGTCTAGCTGTTAAGATAGTATTTCAAAAAACCTATTAACACAACATAAATCTGGCAATTAATATCTAAAAATAGAATAATGAAGCTATATTTTTCTTATGAAATAAAGTGTAACTACGTATTTCTAAAACTAAAATTGTCATGCAAATTCTGTCCGGAGTTTTTTCAAACAGTCCTCTGTAACAAATTCAAAGCTGTAATACGAAAAATCTATAACTTTTGCAAATTCTTTTTGGCATGAAGTTTAAAGTAATCAGTGTGAATTTGCCGAAATCGCCAAGAACGGTGATGAAACGCTACTTTGCTTAGTTTGAGAGCCACATTGGTGATGAAAGTATGCATCAGGGTCGTTGCGAAAACAGTCCTCTGGGAAGTGATTTTATCAATGTCAATTAAGTTAATTATAAAACATATCAGTTATTATGTCCACGATTTGTGCCTAAATTGATAGGTAGCCTCGTAACTAATTATGTTCCAATAGTTTTGCAGATATTACGCAAAAAGAGCAAAAACACAGTCACTTGGCACAGTCCCCTGCCTATTTTTTTTTGTATTTTATTTTATATATATATTGTATAAGGTATTTTCTGAGCAAATAGTATTATAATTATACGAACGTTTCAAAAAACCGTGCCCGGACAGATTTCGTGTGAAAAATGACGAGTTTACAGAAAATCGCCCATATAGCACAATCGTGCATAGGATGCATTACATTGATCACTTGAAAAGATAGATTATATAGGGTTGGTTAGGGTAAGTGGGCTCTCTTTTTAGAACAGTTCGTTCTTAAAGCCTTAATACAACAGCTTTTAAGCAAAAAAAGTTTAAACTTGTTGACTTATTTTATCTTGGACATTATTAATAAACACAAGTTCAGCATTATTTCCTAAAAACATGCTTTAAATGTTTTTAACTATCGTATTCTTTAAAAAACTGACGTGAGTGGCTCACTTACCCCCTAGGAAGGGGTAAGTGGGCCACATCTCATTAATTTATATTTAAAGTGAGCATATCTAAAAAAGGGGTTTGCATGTCTACCTGAAAAAGAATGTAACATTTTAGTAGGAAATACTTTTTTGTAAATCTATCCATTAACGAGATATCTACTTACATTTAAATGCGTATGACAGGAAATTATAAAGCAGAATACAAAACAATTGTTTCTGTGAAATTCATTAAAAGCCGTTAGGCTTATTTTTTGCTTTTACATATAAATTAGTGTTGAAAAAACATAATAGAGTCGATTAAGATCAATTTCGGTCAAATAAGAAAAAGCATATAGGTTGAAAAAAAATTGAACCACTTAATGGCAGCGTCTGTTTGAAGTTTGTCGAGGGAGAGACATTATCATTTCATCCTCAGTTATATTTCTAACATCACTTACATAAAATCAATAAAAAGTAGCTATTTCTATTCTTTCTATCAAATGTAGCAGCATTTTTTTCATTTGTATCATATGTACAGTTAGAACTTCAAAATACTTTACATTTTTCTTTAATGCAAGTTTCCCAAATACATAGTTACCAGCTTTTGCTGGTAACTATGTACCAGTGTACTATGTGCTAGTTTTTGTAGCTAAAGAATCAATTCCTTCTAGGTCTGCATCATTATCTTTCATTTCATCTTAAAAATTGCTTCATGAAAACTGCTTTCCATTTTGAAATCATCATTATTATGAGGGGGCTTACTTACACCATGGTGAGGGGTCCCACTTACCCTAACTGAGAAAAACCAAGGGGTAAGTGGGACCCCTCCCCTCAAACACTTATTAATAATACTTTGCCTAAAAATTCTTATTGCAATGTGTACTTCAGGTTAAACTCTACAAAAAAAAAACTCGATGAACATAGAAAAAATAATAAAAATTAAGATTGAAACTCTTCTTTGAAAAATGTTGCTCGAACTCGCAAAAAAAATTTTTTTGACATAAATTATATGTTCCAAAAAAAAGTTCCATGAAACCCAAATATATGCACAATCAATCATTGTGATAAAATATAACATCATCAGCACAAAAAAGTACAAAAATCATATGCGCATTTTAGTTTTAAGGCGGGTGGTCCACTTACCCCAGTGGCCAACTTACCCGAACTAACCCTAGTTGAAAATTTTAAGCAAAACTTCATACTTATATTGTTATGTGATAAAATTACTTTTAGATTTATAATTTTCTATAATTATTTTTCTATTATATGTATATATATATTTTTTTCTGCTCCATGGCCTAAAAATTGCCAGTTTAATTTTTAAAGTTTAAGTTTTCACGTTCCGCATCTAATAATTGAAGATATAATTTTTAGCAAATAATAGAAAAGTTGTAGGCTGCTTTATCAATAGGTAGGGGAAGGTGGGATACCTCGGACCTATTTTCACTTTGCGATTTTTAAGTTCATAATTATTTGCCAAATCTGAATACAAACACCTTTAATTAAAACTTTATGATTTTTTCCACAACATGTAATTATCTTAAAATTTTATTTAACTTTTTTCAATTACTTTTTTTTGAAGAAACAGAAGAATGCAATTAGTACCAAGGCACACCACCAGTGGTGTACCTTGGGTCTTGGGCTGGTGTACCTTGGACCAATGATTAACAGGTAAAGAGAACATGATTTTCTGTAAGAACATCACTCTTTATCAATCAGTAAACCACACATAGATTTAAAAATACATTTTTGATTTATTTCTAAGATAAATCAAATTTAGATCTTATCTTATTACTTTTTTACTAAAATGACAAGATGCTCTTGCTTTTGAAAACCATGCTAAAGATTATTTTTTAAGCTACACTGTTTTTTTAACCAAGATTGTAATTGGATAAATCAATTCCAAATTTTCACTCCTTGAGCTGCCTTTCAGATTCACCTGATAGTATTGGGTGTGATAGCTTGAATACGATATCTGTTTTGTCAACTACATAGATGGTAGGATCTTCTTTAGTGAACTTCTCACAGTTTGGATCTTGTTTTTGATATTTGTCATACCACTTCATATTCATCATGAGCAATATAAATTATCTTTGCAAGAAAATATTTGATAATTTTCTTGCCAGTGACTTTCACAAAAACACCAATCTGAATATTGAGGTTATCTGGATCTTCTAGCTCCATTAAAATCTTCCTCTGAAATATCGGATTCCTCATATAAATCTTCAATATTCTTAAACTCATACTCTGAGGAATAATGAAGTTTTCTCCTAGCTAGCTTGGTAGGGAGTTTTACTGTCTTAGTTTGCTTTACTTTTTTCTTTGCTCTTTTAGCCTTTTCTATTTCAAGACGTTCTTTTTCGGATGTATCGGTCAAAATACAAGACTTTCTTTCATGTCTCCTCCTACGGAATTGTATTCTCAGTAGGGCCTTTGGATATGGCCTTATTTCTTCAAGAGTGATAATGCTTGGCAAATAAGTACTAGTTTTAAATGTTGACACACCAGTAAAATCATTTTGTGTGTTATTTTCTTGCTTTTGCATTGAGCGATCAGTGACATTTGATGAGAGGAAATCAGAATCTTGAAAAATATTTTCATTCAGTGGATGTAAGACATCCGAGGACTGCAGTCTTCGAATGGAAACACAGAGTATTGGATATATAAATGTAGTTAAGAGTTTGTTATTTACCTGAAACATAAAAATGCAGTTGCAAAACTGCTCATTAAGTTTAAAATTTAGGGTTTTTTTTTTTTGGAAGGATACATTTTACTTGAATTTTAAAAGGCATTTCAACAAACTGGAGAACATGAAATTTTAGGAGTTGTAATAGCTATGCAGAAGTGTGTACTTTGGGCTGGCCCAAGGTACACCACTTGTATTGGGTTCGAGGTATACCACTTGGATATAAAAAACAAAGTAGCTGACCATTATGTTACAGTTAGGATAAACTTTGTTTCAAGCACATGGTGTTATAGCTAGAACATGATTGTATAACGCATGACTCTCATTTCAGAATAAACAAGTTATGTTTCAGAATAGAAATACTTAAAAGTATCTGGAAAAAATTACTTTTGAATGGTGGATTTCTTTTTTCAACAATACTTCAATCAAATGAGCTTTTAACAAAACAGAAAGGTATGTCCTGAGACCTTTAGTGGCAAATACTTAAACTACACATATTGCTATTTAACTTTTTTAATAAGCAGAGCTATAATCAGCCTTGGTCCAAGGTACACATCTGTTCGAGATACACCACTTACCCCTACAACAACAAAAATATTTTGAAGTTCTTTAATATGAGGGGTGAAATCATATTTCACCCCTCAACTCGAAAAATTCATCCACCTTTAAAAAAGTTCCTGCTGCTCACAACATTATTACTAAAAAAAAAAATGCGCTTAACAAGAAGGTCAATGTCAAAAATTCCAAGATTGTCTTCCCATGTATTACTATTTATCCTAAATTTTACAAAAATCCCATTAAATTCCGTTACATTACTTGTGTGGTTGTGGCTCTAATTCATACATGAACTCCCCTGGTACTATTTTCGTTAATTTATTAAACAATATTTTTGATAAAATTCTGGAAGAAAACCACACTTGGATTATTAAAAATAATGCTCCGGCTCTTGTTTTCCTTAAAAATAATTAAATTGATTGCATTTACTCATTTGACTTTAAAGACCTCTTTACAAGTATTTCGATTTCCAGTCTTAAGGATGTTCATATGTTTTATTTTTACGACTATGGCAAAATTCTTAATATTAGTGAAACTTTTTGGATAGATATTAGTAACTTCTGCATTTTCAATAATTACATTTATAATAGTGAAAACTGTTACCTTCAAATTAAGGGTATCCCACAGGGATCTACATTTTCTTCTGCTTTAGCTAATTTATACATGCATTACTTCGAAAAAAGCTTCAATTATACCATTCCCAAAGCTTATATATATCTTGATGACCTTATTATTTTCAACTATCGTTCTTTTTATGATGATTCAAAAAATATTTTTCCTACTGATTTAGAACTTATTCACACAAATACAAATATAAAACAAACTGAATTTCTCGACCTTAACATCTGTTTTTCAGAAAATGATATCCTGGTTGATCTTTTTGACAAACGTCTTTATCTCAACTTCCATGCCAATCTATTGATTGCATGAAACTCCAATATTTCCATAAAGCTTACCGTAATAATTTAATCAATGAAATAAATAGAATTAAAAATATCTGCAACAAAGAGATTTTCGTCAAAAAAAAACATTAATTTTCTTAAGTCTTCGTTGGATTTCAAAGAAATTCCTTCCTCCTTTTACTCAAATTATTTTAAGACAGTTTAACTTTAACCGTAACTCTCTGTTCATTAACTTTAACCGTAACTCTCTGTTCTTTCCACATATTTGCTGGTTGCGCTAATGATCATTCAGTTCACGTCTGGTACCTTTCCATGTGAGTAAGTGACTTTTTTGACCTTTTTGGTGTTTGACTACGTTCCAATTTTCTTTTGCTTGTGTTATTTTGGGTGTTTATGTTTTATTTTGGGTATTCATGTTTTATTTAATTCAAGGCTCTTGGGAAAGGTGACATGTTATTGGGACCTTCCCGCACGTCAGATAGAAAGAACCTTGTGAACCAGGGATCTGGTCTTCCCCCTGATGACGTGCCAGTCCCTGGTTCTCCATTTCACTATTTCCTTTTGTATTTGTGATTATGCTGGTACTGCTATTGTTCCTAGTGGCTTTGAGCTGACATATAAGTATACTTTTGTATTTTTGTGTCTTCTTGTATTTTTTGGGATTTAATTATCCCTATTTTAAACACTTTAAAAAAATGTATATATATATATATATATATATATATATATATATATATATTCAAAGATGACGGTGTTTGTTTGTAACCGCTGGCCAGAAGCCCCTACAGCACCTAGAGACCTGAAACTTGGCACAAAAATTCGAACGTATCCCCGTGTAATGCATCTCGAAGGCCAACTTCTAAATTTCGAAGTAGTTATTTTTCAAGACTTAACTGTGTACGCAAAACTGAAACACTAGATTCATTTTCCATACACAAGGTACTCTTTCCTCAGTGATTTAAATTTACATACAGAGTTAAGCCTTGAAAATGTATTTAATTTGAATAATTAAGATCTCCTGTTACTTACTTAATGTCTTTTTAATTTATTTGGCAAATTGTTTTAAACTTTAGGTTACCAAATGTAGTGTTTTTGATACTGAGGTAGTATTTTTTCGGCTCAAATAAGGAGCGTACTAGTATTTTTTGTAGTATTCTGTTAAAAAGTAGTTTATAAATGGTATTTTTAATTCCTTTAATGAGAGGAAAATTAAAAAAAGTCAGACATTTCAGAATTCAAATTATTACTTTTTATTAAAAGATGAGAACATTCATTTTCCAAAATAATGTAAATATTTAGTACCTCAATACTACTGCAATAATAATATCTGAAACAGCTGTAGTGCTTTTAACCTGTTTCGGTTTTTGTCTTAATTAGTGTCACATTACTGAAATTTTTTCACAATCTGAATTTGAAATCGGCAATGATAACAGTAAAAATATAAATTAGATCAAATTTTTAAATTTGAATTCCCCCCTTTTCCCCCTTCCTTTATACTTCCAACCTTGGATCAAAATTGCTCAACCGATTCTGTAGATATTTCTTCGTGTATATATCTAGCTAGCAGTTCTACACAAAATGAAAGATCGCCTCTCAACATCAATTACAAATTTTAAAGTAGTATTTTGTAGCATTTTTTTTTTTTTTTTTTGAGAGGAGGCGCAGCCAGGCCCGTCATTTCGGGGGGTCAGGGGGGTCAATTGCCCTAACCCCGGCTTTGAGAAAATAATGTATTTTCATATAAATGGGTGTGTTTTTTTTTGTTTCCCGATGAAATTGCATTGCGTTTAGACCCTTTGCGCCCACCCGCGGGAAAAACTTGAAATGACGGCCCTAGGCGTAGTTTTTTTTTTTTTTTCAAAATCTGGCAACCCTGAGCAGGACTTTTAGAGGAATTTAAAAGGTTGTGGAGCACATGTAAATTAAGGAATATAATAATTTTATTTTAGACGGTTGGAGTAAATTTAAATTTATTCAGTTGAATTCCTTTGCATTTATAGCATGGGCATTGCCGTGCGGGTACTGCTAGTATATATATAAACATGAATCTTTTATTTATTCCTGAAGTAGAAATTCAAGCTTATTTTTATTTTTTTTGGCAGGCTATGATTAAGTGGAGTGGCGTACAGTTTGGCGAAATCCTCTCTACAGATTTTAATTAGACTTTTAAAGTTAATTTTAATTACCTTTTTAATTTATGGGCAACAGTTACCCACATAGGAAAAAACCTTAATTACGTTTGCGTTCTTTTTGCTGAGTCTTAAAAATCAAAGCTGAAATCCCCACTTTTTACTAATATGCAAAGCCAGCAGAAATGTCGTAGCAAATAAGCATTTTACGGTTTTGATTACCCTTACCTAAACTGACATGTTTTTAAAAGAAAGATGAAGCAAGCGCTAAGCGAATAAAATGTTTCAAAAATGTTATTTAACTGTTTATGCTTTTATTGCTGCATTTTTGGAAAAAAATGATTTAATTAAACGTATTTTTCAGAAGATATTCTTTTTACTTTTTCTCATTTGTACTATTATTCTAGTTACAATTTGTAGAAAATAGACATGTTTTTATGAAATTACTAAGCAATGCGAATTCATACCGATACATAAAATGAAACCTGTTACACAACTCAACACAAGTCTGTTGAGTCTGATCTAAAAGCCACTGTGTAGCTCACTAGAGGAAAAAATAAGACAAAGATAAAGAATAGGATAAATATTTAGACAATTTGAACAAGTAATGGGCTTGCATGTTACATTGTGTTATAGTAAAATATAAAATAAATATTGCGCCCAGCTATAATTAACGACAGTAGCGTTTGTATTGTGTTAAAAAAATATGCTATAGCTTTTTTTAATCTACACGTTAGAGCTAAAACGCTTTTCTTTTTGAACGCATCTAAAAATGTAATGTTCAAACGTAGAAATATATATTTTAATTATTTATTAAAAATTGTTTTAAAGCTGTGGCAGATTTAAATTTTGCTTAATAATTTAAGCAAAACTAAGTTAATTAAACTAATCATACAAAACCTGCCAAGTTGGATCCAAAGTTTTCTTTTTGCTCTTAACTTTGCGACGAAGCCTTAAGATTTTAGAGACTGTTTACGTGCCAAATAAAGCTAGCTTTCCTCAGTTATCTTAGGAACTGAAAATTAAAAAAAAAAGGTTCCAGTTCACTTCTTTTGTTTTAAAATTAGTACTGGATTTTAATACAACGCATACTCCCCTCTTTTTTGTTTGTTACTCATACAAAGAAACTGATTGAAAAATTTCTAGTCCACGTTGGTTTTGAGTTTTCAGAACCTATGGTATTTGGTACTTGATAAAATATTTTTTTTCTTTTTTATTATTTGATAAAATGGAAGTGTACACCATTTAAAATATTATCTAAACAAAGAATGGAAAAAGATATAGTCTAACACGTGCATGTAATAACATGTATATGTTAGACATGAATGTCTAACATGTACATGTAAATGAATAAAGTATTCCTTGTTCACTTGACTGTGGTCAGTTGAACCATCCTCTTTTCGCACTGATGATGTGGTTTCATTTGCAATAGCCCAGAAATAGCTATTTGCTTGAGTTTTCAAACTCTTTTTTAATATTGTATTTGTACTTTTGAACACGTTGTCTTGTATTTTTAACTTCATTAATTGTACAAAGTTTTCGACTGCTTTTCTTACAATAAACAACATTTTTTACTTGTCACTTAGTACTACCAGTTTACCCGTAGTTATCTTGGTTTATTTAAATCTAGTTAGCTTTTTCATTTTCTTATCTTAGCTTCTGTTGGACTCGTTGCTTGTTTGTTTTCCTCGTCTGATTGTTTCTCATGTCTTACCTTTTATTTATCTAAATATATCATATTTTCAAACATCTTGCCTTCTCCTTCTGACATTTATCATATCATTAGATGAGTCTTATGCCACACTGGTAACATATGCGGGATCATTAACCTTTCTAGGACGTGTCGTAAAACTATGGAATCTTATAATAAAACATATTCGTCCTTTTCCCCCAAAGCATTGGATATGATGTCGGTTCGTCTAACACAGCGCTGTAGAGACAGGCTGACTGTACAACATGCCTTATAGAAAGGCAGTGATTCAAAACTACTAAAATTAATTGAGTTACTTTTCCTGGTAAAAATTATAGCTAATATGACTAAGTAAAGTACGTTGGAACGTGATTTTCGGGTACTTATCAGAACCATCGAGCTGACAAAGGCACCTAAAAACATGCCTTAATACTGTGATTAATCAACAAAAATAATTTAAGTATGTTTACATTGTACACGCTATTTAATTCTAACTGACCGTAAAGCAATCTTTGCTTTTGAGTGCAACATGTGATACGGTATATTAAAAATGCAGCGACTTCCGCCGATCTGCAATATCATAACTTTATTTATCGAATCTGAATATATTCCACTTAACTAAAATGAGTTATCGCACTTTTATTGGGTGTTGAATTAACAATATAATTGGTAACAGTAGAGAAAATTTAAAATATCGTACATACCTCTGGTGATCCAAAAGGAATTTTGACATCTTCTTCTAACAAAAAATGACCAAAGTTATGGGTTTTTTTACAAAATCAAATTAGGAAAAAATATGTTTTTTTTAAATAAAAGTATGAAAAAAAAACGTAGTATCCTGCTCTTTAGGGAAAATGTTAAATAAAAACCGAAGAATTTTTAATTGTTGTCTTTAAATTTATTTAACTTTAGACAGGGTATCATAAATAAAGTTTTATATTGCCGTATGTTGCTGTTGTTGTTATTGTCTTGTGCCAATTAGGCTGGCACTCTGAGGTATGCGGTTTCACTTTTCCAACTGTTTCGTAATTTGGTGTGAAGTCCGAGTGGTATTGTTTAGAAAAGACAAGTGTTATTCAGCGAGATTAAATGGAAAACCTCTGTTATGGAAAATATCGTTTTTATGCCATGTGTAGTGAATACTACTTCCAAAGTATTATAGTATTTTTCTATCGCTTTCTTCACTTCTTTTTCTCTCTAATGATAAAGATGACACATTAGTTTTAAAATTTTTTGTTATGATACATTAGTGAATAACAAAATATAGTTATCAGTGGAGATAAAATGGATGAAATATGTCAACTTTACCAAAGGATAAATTGACGATATCATGTTCTTCAAGAATCCTCTTCTTTTGTGACATTTATGCGAAATAAGATAGCGTCTCTTTCATTGGTATAATTCATAGATATTTTTTGAAAGGATAAAATGTCGGAAAAGTAGAGTAGATTATACAAGAAAATTGAACTCCATTTAAAATCGGATATCGCGAAAGAGAGTTTGACATCACTTTGGTAAAGCTATTGCTCTACCAGTGAAGACACTTTTTTTCTATTATTTTACGTTAAGGTTTCATTCTCGTTTGAAGACTTCTCTTTTTTTCTTCTCCTGAAAGATTTTGCGCAGCCTTTTCAATTCTGCTATGAGGTATTGTCAACAAAAGATTCAACACAGCTCGTCCTTTGGAAGAAAACTTCTTGCTGCAAATTGATCGCTGTCCCGTTTCTTCGTAGAAAATTGTGTTTTTTTAACTCCCGGCCACTCTGCAAATACTCTTCGATTTTTGAAAAGCTTGGAGTTTCCGAATCCGTAGGGAAGGGGGATGAAATGCTCTGAAATAGCCAAGATGTAGAGATGACGGAGGTGTTGGATGATAGGAAGTGATACATGAGTAAAGAACTCTATTTACCTATCTAACCAGTATTTGTTAAAAGATTTCGGAAGTTTCATATTACTTTTCTCTAACTGTTCCCGGTTAATTACAAGTGCAAAGTTTGTTACTAATAAATTGTCAGTTTAAGGAATGAAATATTACCTGAAGTACTACACTAGGTGGCCAAAAGTATCCGGACACTTTCAAAAATTCACATTTTTACATATAGCTGGAGAAATAAGTGATCAATTGTTCTTTAACTTTAGTCATACAAAATATAGGCTTCACCGAACATTTCCAAGTTGAAGTTAAATTACCCTTGCATTTGGGGGGCGATAAGAAGGGGGGTCAAAAGAATAACCGCTTTTTGACCATAACTCTTTGAAAATAGCTCGGAATAAGCTATGCATTTCAGTAAATAATTAGCATACTATGTATAATTACTATACAAATTCAAATGAACGCACCACTCTTACTTCCGAAGATATGAAACATTTTTTAAAAAACGGCAATTTTATTTGAAGGGTTTTTGCTCATAACACGCAGAGTTTTTGATCAAACCTTATCAAAACTTCAGGAAAGATGACAAAATACAAGAGAAAGAACATACTAAAACGGTTTTTAAAAATATTAAAAATCCGATGAGATATGAACGTTAAAAGGAAAAAAAAATTCACGGCGCATGCGCGAACGACAGAAATTTATAACTACAAAAATATTGTAGCCTGGTATATACTGCATCTTATAAAAAAAGTTCCAGTTGAATATCATGAAAATTGAAAAAGATATCAGCGATCTAGTGAGCTGTATTTCATTCATTCGCAGACAATACATACATAGTGAGGGTCTGTCCACAAAGAGCTATTTTTAAAATAAAGGTTATTTCGTCATCGTTCAAAACCAACGTTTCAGGGGTGTCCGGATACTTTTGGCCACCTACTTATAAGGTCTTTTTGGCCGAATGGGCGAAATGTGACTTCTATGCCAAATATAGATTTTTAAACAGTATACAATTTAACATTGAAAAATATGCTCGATTGTCCCCACACTATTTGTGAACAACCCCTCTCCATTTATGAATTGTCTGCAAATGAATGAATTACAGCTCACTAGATCGCTGATATCTTTTTCAATTTTTACGATATTCAACTGGAACTTTTTTTATAAAATGCAGTATACACCAGGCTACAATATTTTTGTAGTTATAAATTTCTGTCTTTCGCGCATGCGCCGTGCAAAATTATTTCCTTTTAACGTTCATATCTCATCGGATTTTTAATATTTTTAAAAACCGTTTTAGTATGTTCTTTCTCTTGTATTTTGTCATCTTTCCTGAAGTTTTGATAAGGTTTGATCAAAAACTCTGCGTGTTATGAGCAAAAACCCTTCAAATAAAATTGCCGTTTTTTAAAAAATGTTTCATATCTTCGGAAGTAAGAGTGGTACGTTCATTTGAATTTGTACAGTAATTATACATAGTATGCTAATTAATTACTGAAATGCATAGCTTATTCCGAGCTATTTTCAAAGAGTTATGGTCAAAAAGCGGTTTTTCTTTCGACCCCCTTTCTTATCGTCCCCCAAATGCAAGGGTAAGTTAATTTCAACTTGGAAATGTTCGGTGAAGAATATATTTTGTATGACTACAGTTAAAGAACAATTGATCACTTATTTCTCGAGTTATATCTAAAAATGTAAATTTTTGAAAGTGTCCGGATACTTTTGGCCACCTAGTGTATATGTAAACAAACATATGGGTCATTCCGACGAAAATGGTACAAATCTCGTCTGAAACTCTTGATTTAAGATTATCAATTTAAATAAATTCCACCATCAAATCATATTTTTTTATCGATTTTCCATTTATTTGTGTATAATGAAGTGTAAATAACTAGTACATGACTCATTTATGAAAGGATTTTAAATATTTTGATCACTTTGTTTAATAGAGTGGACAAATAAGCCTTTAAAAATGTCTGTAAAATCAATCACAAAGATAAGTTAGAATCACAGAACAAGCATAAAATGGAATAAACAGTCTAAAACTGTAAGACTGTCTGCAATTTCCAGAAAAAAATATTTTTGGCCTACTTTCCCGTAAAAAAAAAGAGAGAGGAAAAAAGCGTTAAAAGTGGCTTAATGCATCTAAAAAATATCGCCAAGTCCAAAAAATATCACCAAGTCAAAAAAATATCCCCAAGTTCAAAAAAAAGTCAAACAAAAAAATTAAATAAATATCGAAAAATTAAAAATTTGAAAGTAGGGTATTGAGATGGGGAATTTGTGTGTCGGTCTGTCGGTCGGTCGGTCTGTCTGTCCCCCCCCCCTAAATAACTTTTGAATGAACATTCCGATTTCAACAAACTTTTTTTTGTTCGAAAGATCTCGGCACGGATACTTCATTAATGTATTTAAATTTTCAAGTTGAAGATTTCTTCGTTCAACATTGAACCGTTCAAACAAACTTTCCCCACCTAATAACTTTTAAGTGAACCGTCCGAATTGAATAAACTTTTTTTTGTTCGAAAGATCTCGAAGAGACTCATTCCCATACTTAATTTTTCAATTTGAACCATTTTTCGTTCAATGATGAGCCGTTCAGAATTTTTTTTTAACATGAGCGCCTACGGGGAAATTTAAATTGAATATCGATTCTGAACTTAAAGTCGGATTTCCTTCAAACTAACTTTGTAAGAAAACGGTTTTGATAAATATTGTATTGTACAGTATTTTTCTAAATAATCTTATTTGATGACTCTGATTCCGACTCCGACTCCGCAAACATGGCGAAAATGCAGGCTCAAAAAAAAATGATTGACTGGGCAGACGATTTTTTGTTTATTTATTTATTTGTTTTGTTTAATTTATTATTATTATTTTTTTTAGCAGACTATTTTTTTTGTTAACAATAATTTTTCATTCACGAGAGCATTTTATTCTTTATTTATATTTAACAACTGGCAACGGATTAAAATCGAAATTCGAGACATTTTATTAACGAACGAGTTTTTTTTTGCTTTCTTTGATAGAATGTGTTTTGATGTTCCTTGTACTTTTATTTTATTTATTTTTTTTTCTTTTGAAAACGATTATAGAATTTTTCTACGGAAGAACTATAACAGTTACATTCTTTAAAAGGTGTGACAAAACTTTATTTACTCGTTTATTTACTTTTTATGTGTTTCTGATGAGGGGTATATTTTGCTTTTAGAAATCAGCTTTAAGTGCTATAAGGGTATGTTTGACATAATTTTCAGTTTCAGATAATCAAGAGAATATTGATCAGATGCTACAATGCCGATGTCGACGTACGGGAAAGTAGGCTCGTTTAGTTCTTGACAGAACTTCTTGTTTCATCATGAAATGGCTCTAACAGAGTGGACATCCAACAGTTCAAATTAACTATCATAAGAAAAGAATTAGGCTCACCATGATTGTTGACTACATAATTCAATGTAGCAAGCTAATCACGGCAGTTATACTACCTATATATTTTAAAAAATATATCAGATTGAATGCAATTGTTTATTTTATTTCCAAAAGGCATATAACAGAGCATAATTCGAAACATAGAAAATTCGAAACAAAGGCATTATTCGAAACATAGAAAATCTAGGGAAATGGATAAATAATAGTGTTTTTTGGAAAAAAAATGCGTAATAATCTGTAGAAATGGTATCAGAAGCATTTTTTGTGCAGTGCAGTGTAATTTATTTTGTTTTTACATTTCAGTTTAATTTTAAATCACATTAAAAATTCTAGCAATTTGAAGCTGGGACATGTCATTTTCTCCTTCTTCTGACAAAGATAATTTTTTTGTGTCATTTCTGAATGCATTATACCTAATCAATTGATACTTGATGGCACAAAATTAAATGGAGAACCAATAAAAATACACTTAATCGGTGGTAGTTATTAAAATTGGTTTTAAAAAATTCTAAAGTCTCGGACATGATTTGTACCATTTTCGTCGGAATGACCCATATATAGCCTGCATTTTATTTGTTTACAGTAAGCTCTCACTTCTGCGCCCAACAAAGGATCAAACTGAAAAAAGGCGCATAAGTGAGAGACACACAAGAGAAAAAGATTATCTGAAAGTCTGAGCCACAATAAAAGTTATAAGTATGGAATAAATGAGAATACGTCTGAAAAAATAGGGTGATATAACTAATTTTTTATTAGGAACTGAAACAAAATTGGTAATGGAAAAAGAAAACAAAAGTTGCAACATACTTGATACTTTTTTTTATTTAAAATAAATTTAGAATACATGTTTTTTTTAAATGAATTTCAAATGCAGTTTTTCAAGTTTAGTTAAGTTAGAAAAGGAAGTTTTAGAAGATGAATAAAGATGCAAATATGTCCAATTAATATCTCGCTTTGATTTGGTCACATTTTTTAGTCGCTGATTTTTTTCTTAAATTTCTGGATAATATTCGCTTCAGCGCAATTTTATCCATTTTGCCAGATATTTGAGAGACAAAACGTAAATGGCGCATAACTGACAGTTCGTTAACAGAAAAGTCTAAATGTTAAACCCACAAAGAAAGAAAGCTTTCTTAGAGGATGGAAAATTCTTAATGATAACCGACACATACCTGTCCCCCACTACCCAATAAGGTTCTTACTAAACACCCCTTTACTTACGCTCCTCGCGCGGAAATAAGTAATAGTATGCATCTTATCTTCAAAATGCGACATGAATAGACAATAAATTATACTCGAAATTCTAAATTAAGGTAAACATATTCAGTCTTCCTAGAAACAGTCTGTCACCCTGAAAAAATGCGTTCCATTCCATGAATGGCAAAGATTGTTTATTAGTTAAAATTTATGTTTTAAAAATTTCAATACAAAATAAAGTCTAAGTTCTCAAGAATTTTTTTTTTGTTTTGCTGGAAAAATTAAAACCGGCTGAGTGAAATACTTATTTTCAGAGTAAGACAAATTAAATTATCTTTATTTTCCTGTAAATTGAGCGGGGATCTCATAAAATTGTCTTATAATATTGAAGGTGCATTGGTGAGAGTTCATTGTATTTCTAAAACTAAATAAAACTTCCTTTCTAAAACTTCCATAATCTGAAAAATATGTATATCAATTCTCTAAAATATATAAAATATGCCATTATCCACTAAAATCTGAAATATATATACATGATTTACCTTTATACAAATAACTTATTTGGGATCCATATAAGAAGAAAGCTCATTAATATTTGTATGAGCGTAAGAAACTAGGCTTTTTCACTGATTTTTATTGTAGTTTAATTCGTATTTTCAATACATATAGTCAAAGAAACTTTCTTGAAAATATCAGCACAGTAATTCATAGCCAGTGTTTTAAATATCTAAGTACAGGAATGGCAAAGTTTTTTAAATTAATTTTTAGAAACATTGTAGAATTAATAGCGGATACATAAAAAATGGGCATATTTTTGAATACATGTGCACCTTGACAAATAGCTGAACCTGCAATGAAAGCTAGCTGCCAAAACTTTAGCCCGTGCCATTTGTTGGTATAAGATACCGGAGAATGTTAGAAACATTATTAAAAGTAGTAAGAATGCGACGTAATGATTATGCATATTTGTGATTATCTAAGCTATAAACTTTTGAGAGTCAACATTTTTTTAAATCTTCCCTTGCTCTTATTGTGACATTATAATAAAATCACAGCAACATTGGTTGTTCAGAGATCCTATATTTGAAGCAGCAAGTTTTAGTCAATAACTCTTTTAGGCTGACAATATTTTGAGAGTATTTTGTGGTTTATATAGTTTTTTTTTTTTTTTTCAAGGTTTATATTTACTACCGAATGTGCTTATTTTTAGCTTACTAAATGCTTTACGCTTGAAATGGCGGTGGGCTGGGCATATTGCGAAAAGACAGGATAACCGATGGACGGTTGCCGTATTAGATTGGTACCCACGCGACATTAAAAGACCCAGAAAGCGCCCGCAAACAAGATGGAGGGACGCATTGCGAAAAATGGTGAGCATCCAATGGAAATCCAAAGCAACCAGCAGGAATAATTGGAAGCAGCTGGAAAAGACCTATATCCAGCAGTGGACTGTCAACGGTTTCTGATGATGATGATGATGAAATGCTTTAAGTTGAGACAACTGTAATATTTCTGAATGCAAAGAAGCAAGGTTAAATTCCATTAATATACAGTGAATAAAAATATCAATTGAACAAGTCCTAACAAGTACATTTAAGAAGACGTTTTAAGTTTTCAAGGGGTAAGAGACCAGACAGAGACGTACGAAGGAAGACTAACAAACCTCAAAAAGGGAAAATCAACGAAATAATGAATATGATTCATCATTGCACACATTAAACTACTACGATGTTTCCTTTGTTTTTTATAGCAATATGTAAAAGAAACTTGTCATCAGCAATGGAGTTAAACGAATATATTAATATAATTTATATAGAAAAAAATGCATGTTTTACAATAGAAAGTAATTTGAAGAAACACCGAGGTTAAATGAATTCTGTAATAAATATGGGCGCACCCGACACTTAAATTTCACCAAGATCAAGTTTTTGTTCGGTTTTGAAACCTTTTCATTATTTTTACAACATGCTTAATGAGAAGCTAGATTTCTGCCCAATATGTCTGGTGTTTTTTTCAGATTTTCCTTAATATTTGATTTCGAGTTAAAATAATCAATATTATGTTTTATTTTGCATCTTCCCATTTAGTTAAAATGCTATCCTTACTAATTGAGGTGCATAATCTAGAAATTTTTTAAATAAAAATAAGTTGAAGTCAAAAATGAAAGAATGTACTTGCATTTACGCAGTTTTCTCACTATTGTAAATAAACAGAGATTGATAATAAAAATCTCTACTGTCATGACACATCGGGCTGTGTAGAAATCCCAAATATTAATGCACAGCTCAAAATCGCAAATACATTTTTACTTAAGTACAAAGATTCAAGATATCCCCACGGGAGATAATAACACGTTAATTCACCAATATACAAACTAATGCTTTGTCGAAGTGAAAATTAAGGCAAAAAGAGGAAAATTATTGCAGGACAGAACGTTCTTTCAATCAAAATTAATCAGTTACAAAATTTAAGACCAAATAAATCATGCTTTTTCTTTAAGTATTTAAAATATTCATAAAAGTGCAACAATAAATCGTATTTAAAATTCCAGCATTAACTTTACTTAAATGTAAAAAGTAAAAAGACAAATTAAGTTAAATGTGAGTATGAAGAAATGAAGTTATGTTTTAAACCGATTAAGATTACACGAAAGATCAAAATTTAAAAGAATATATTAAATTTACAAATTTTCTAATAACGTGTAGTTGGATTACTAAATTTAGTTAAAAAGTGAAAGAAAAAATACATTAGTGCATTCAACTAGTTATTTAAAAAAATATTTAAAAAAAAGAAGGAAAGACAGGTAAAACATTTTGTAATATAACTTCTTTAAATATCCATATTTTATTACGCTATATTAATTTTAAAAAATACTAAACTTACGCATTTGCATTTTCTACCATGCAAGTATTTTTAATGTCAGGAAATTCAGAATTAACTGAAGATGTCGAACAAAAGATCTAAACAATCTTGAACAATTTATTATCCCTAGACATTATTCTTTGAAAATGATTTACATAATTAGAATATTTGTATGCGTTTTGTAAGTGATTTAGGAGCTCTTTTCTTACATTTTGCTGTGTTTATAGTTAATTTCAAGTCGGTTTTGAACAAAAATCTACAAAACATTGCAAAATATATTGCGTAGTAAGCGTCTCACTGGGAAAAGGAATTATGCGCAACTTCCTGCAATTCAGTATTTATGATAGTTTGTTTTCTACTATTCTCGAGTTTTTAAAGTAAGCAGTGCATTTATAATACTGTGCAATGTGTACATTTTAAAATATTTTATTCGGAAAATTATTTTTTTGCATTGACTTTTAAACACATATTAACGTATTAAAACCATTCGTGTTTTTTGTATGTCATAAGCAGGTACTTACTGCAAAACTTCTAACTTTAGACCTATCGTTCCAAATTTAAAAAAAAATGAACAAACACGTTAGACAAATATAAAATAGTGTTCGAAAATTAATTGCACACATGATGTTACAAGTTTATGTTTCAAAGAGTCCGATTTCATATGAAAATAAAATGCAACATGTAAGTCAGTACTGTACTTGTGCAGCTTGTATTACAAATAAAAAGGTACCGGATTTTATTAGCATACCTATTTATGCACAAAATGACGCAACACAATTTGCAAGTACGAAACATCTTAGGATATTTCCAAAAATTCCGTGCTCTTTTTGGAAGAAATGCCATTTTAAAGAAAACAATTGATGAAAAACGTGCAACTAAGGGTTTAATATTCATTTATTAGTAATACTTCCTTTTAAATTACTGATAAATTATGCTAAGTTCCTTTAAAACAAACGATTGAGCCCAATTATGATGAATAAAAAGTTAAAATACTCCAAATATATCTATGAACAATAAGAATCTGAAAACAATAATCTAAATATCTAGAAAAAAGGCAGTGCCTTCATCAAAATCGAGAATACTACTTCACAATTCATTACTTATATTAGATTAAGTTTTACTTTTCTTGTTCAGCAACTACTAAAAGGATCACAGAAACAAAAATGTTACATTAACATTTTACAATAATTTAGATCATCTAGCTTTTTGGAGTCCATGAATATAACACGTGTTTAAAAGCCCTACAAGGCATGATGCCCAAAACTTTGCGTTGTATATTATATACATTTGCGCTGCTTCTTTTACTTATTGTGCTCTGCAACAATCATTTTAAAACTCTTTAAATGAACCCGGGACCCAGCACAAAGGAAGTATGCGCTTAAAATTACTAGCTCTGAAGAAAGTAGGAATGATATATCCTGCTACAATGTAATAGTAACGAAAGGAAAGATAGGAAACATAATACTTTGTATCTTTTCACTTATCCTCTTCCCCGATAAGCTCACGGAAATGCTAAAATGAGAAGAGTTTTGAATCGATATTTTTCTATTAAAACATGATTAAAATCCAGGCATATTTAAGCTCCAGACTACTAAATTCTCATCATTCCTCTCTGCCTGACTACTTTTAATCAAAAGTATTAGATTCTAAATTTTGGCAATGACTGAAATCCTCAGAAATCCCTCTAAAAGTTCATTTATTATCCCAGAGGGCAAACGCAATACTACGGTTTACAGTGTGTCTGAACCTCCATCATTATTAGAATCGTGGATGCTCTCCGCTGCCTGCCCAAAAATAGAGTTCCCATGCCCGATATTGATCCCCAAGTTATGCGAATGCTTTAACTGTTGCGTTCACCGATAGCTTCTCATCAAATTAAGTAAATCCGTTAGGAAACTGCTCCCCCAGGTATCGCGACGATCACGCTACATCTGGTGGCGCAACTTGGGAGAGGGATTGCATTTGCAGCGATGAGACTGCCGGGTTCCAATCCCAGTTGCACGTCATCCACGCCATTTCCGAATGCAAACACGCAATGGGAAGCACGTAATTCGTGATACGGCCGTACATGGATCGTACCTGCGTTAACTATAATCATTTCCAGGTGATTTAGCTAAGCTGTAGTTTGTGTTTTGCTTTTCATGCCGTTTGCATTTAAATTCTAGGTTAAGAGTAATATTATAAACATAAGGAATTGAACTAAAATTTGAATTGAGATATAGAGAGATACATAAGGATAATGTAGAAAAATGTCATGCTGCAAACACATTTCTCATTTTGATACTGCACAATAGGAAACACGTAATTCTTGATGTGACCGGACATGGACAGTAGGGTGGAGCGAAAAACAAAAATTTTGGAATTTTATTCTGTAATACCCGGCGAAAGCTGTGCATGCGTAAGTAAAATACACATGTAAAATATTATCAAGTTTGAACAACTCTTTTAGGGTCCTACCAGGGCTTGAATTTCTCTAAAAACACGAAAAAATGTCAATTTTCTAAAATTTTTTGGAAAATATAAATAATGACCATTTTTGTTCTAATACCATTAAAATTTTTCCTTTTAACACTCTTTTCTTGCATCTTCAAAATTATTTACATTCTATTCAGTATTAAGTTCGTACATAAACCGTAAAATTCCGTGAAATTAACCAAAAATTGACTTTTTTTTAACCATTTTTTGCACATAGCAACAATTCTTCTTTTGTAATCCAGATACTATTTTTTTGCAATGAATGGGCAAAATACAGCTTTTAGTTGTAAATGCAATTATATTTCGTTACATTAACAGCCCAGAACGCACCACAAGGAGGTAGCTGCGTTTCGGGTGTCATTCTGCATTTCCCATCCACTCAGCCACGTTGTTTACATATTTTCAACACATTTATACAGATGCAATTTCTCTCTGGTGTTAAACAGGTTTCTCCTCTAGAATCAAAGTTTGAAGTTAGACTTATGACTCAGTTTTGACATTGATGATTGCGAGCATACAGTTTCTCTTTTAAATTCTTATCTTGTCTTTTCCTTCAATGCAATCTACCGTCTCATTAACCAATTTTAAACCCTTAAACAGTCGGAGTGTAGAAGAGGTATACTTATTGAATCACTGATAAAGTGCAATTTGTTTTTGAAAAGTGAACCTATTAACGTTGCAAGAACTCCGTGGAAGATATCGAAGCTTTAAAAACGGATTTAAAAAACGAGTAAAAATACTGATGGACATTGTCCATGTAATACAGAAAGAAAAAAGTGACCTTGATCTCACTATCAAAAATCGGAGACCTTTCAGTCATCAGCGTTCGTAAATGCGAGCTAACAGAGTTATGAATCTGTTAATTTTCAAGATGAATTTCTAATGAGATGAAGATACTGGTCAGTTATATCTTTAAATAATATAATGGGGCAAGAAATTAGAAAGTTAAAAAAAAAGAAAGAAAATTTCCGTGAAATATGGAATTGTATGTATAATTAAAGTTATGCAATCTAAAATTCATTCAATTGATGATCTTCTCTTCTTTGTGGATCCGCTGATTCGAAGAAATGCCTGCTTTGTTAATTTTGAGAACTTGTAATTGGCCATGGCAGTGAACGATAGTCAAACTGTAAAGGAGTTGGGTTACGGAAAGGCATACAACATCAGAAAACACTTTGATAACTAAATGAAAACTTTAATAACCAATATTAAGTTTTGAAATTTCAAACTATGAGATTTTTTTAATTGACATCATAAATGGGAGGAAAATAAAAACGCTTTGACCAGTCAATTTATTCTTATAGTTTTAAACTTTTATAGTTTTAATTTTTAATATGATTACAGCTCCATGTTTCACGGAAATTTTCTTTATTTTTTAAAAATTTCTAATTTCTTGAACTATACAGAAGCGTATTTTTTAATAATATAACTGACGAGTATCTTTATCTCATTAGAAACTCAGCTTTAAAATCAACTGCTTCCTAACTCTGTTAGCTCGAATTAATGAAAGCTAATGACTGAAAGGTCTCCAATTTTCGATAGTGAGATCAGGTCACTTTTTTATTTCTGTATTACACTGACAATGTCCATCAAGTACTTTTGTCCGTTTTTAAAGCTTTCGTATCTTCCACCGAGTTCTTGCAACGTTAATAAGACAACTTTTCAAAAACAAGTTGTACTTTATCAGTGATTCAATAAGTATACCTCTTCTACACTCCGACTGTTTTAAGGGTTCAAAACTGGTTACTGGAACGACAGATTGCTATTGAAGGAAGAGACAAGATATGAATTTAAATGAAAAACTTTATGCTTAGAATCGTCTATGTAAAAACTGAGTCATGAGTCAAACTTTAAACTTTGATTCAAAAGGAGAAACCTGTTAAACATCAGATAGTAACTGCATCCGTATAAATGTGTTGAAAATATGTAAACAGCGTGGCTGGGTGGAAGGGAAAGGCAGAATGACACCCGAAATACAGCTACCTCCTTGTGGTGCGTTCTGGGCTGTTAATGTAACGAACTATAATTGCATTTACAAGTAAAAGCTGCATTTTGCCCATTAATTGCAAAAAAATAGAATCTGGATTACAAAAGAGGAATTGTCGCTATGTGCAAAAAATGGTAAAAAGTCAATTTTTGGTTAATTTCACGGAACTTTACGGTTTATGTGCGAACTTAATACTGAATAGAATGTAAATAATTTTGAAGATGCATGAAAAGAGTGTTAAAAGGAAGCATTCTAATGATATTAGAATAAAAATGGTGATTATTTATATTTTCCAAAAAATTTTAGAAAATTGACATTTTTTTCGTGTTTTAAGAGAAATTAAAGCCCTGGTAGGACCCTAAAGGAGTTGTTCAAACTTGATAATATTTTACATGTGTATTGTACTTACACATGCACAGCTTTTGCCGGGTATTGCAGAATAAAATTCTAAAATTTTTGTTTTTCGCTCCACCCTAATGGACAGTACCTGTGTTAATTATAATTGTTTTCAGGTCATGTAGCTGTGCTACAGTTAGTATTTTGTTTTTTATGCCACTTGCAAGCAAAATTTAGCTTAAGAGTAATATGAGAAAAACAAGAAATTTTACTGAAATGTTCCTTTAGATATCGAGAGTTACACATGTACAGCGTAGAATTTCTTACTGCAATTGCATTTCTTATTTTGACAATGCAAAATAGGAAACACGTAATTAGTGATATAATCACTCATGGCCCGTACATGCATTAACTACAATCGTTTCCAATTGATTTGACTAAGCTGTAACTATTATTTTGTTTTCCATGCCGCTTGCTATTAAATCTGAGGTTAAGAATAATGTAAGAAACATAAGGAATTGAACTAAAAATGAAATTGAGATATAGAGAGGTACATAAGGACATTTCTTATCTTGACACTGCAAAATAGGGAAATACGTAATTCGTGATATGGCCACGCATGGACCGTACCTACGTCAACTATTATCGTTTCCATTTTATTTATCTAAGATGCAGTAAGTATTTTCTTTTTTCACGCCACTTGCAATTAAATCTTACGTTAAGAGTAATCTGAGAAATATATGGAATTGAACTAAAATTTAAATTGCGATATAGAGAGATACGTATAGATAACGCAGAAGAAATTTATGAGTACATATTTTATCCTTTGAATAATAACAACCTAAATGTTTGTTTAAGGTAAAATTTATATTTCGAATAATGGAATTAAATTGTAGTGCTGGAAACTAGAAAGGAAAACTTGTGAAGCAAGATCATACAAGTTTTATTTATTAATTAATTGATTTGCTTGCTGAAGGTTCGTAATTTGAAAGAGGTGGACAATTTTGAAAGAATATATATTTGAAACGAATGATATAGCACAAGAAGTACTTACATAATTTTGATTTACTGATTTATTTTGAATGTATCAAAAAAAAAAAAAAAAAAAAAGAAAAATATTAAAAAAAAAAAAAAACGAAAATAAAGTCGAGCCTGATCATTAGAATATCTATTAAACTATTCGCCCGCTGAATATAATACATTTTAAATGGACCGAACCGTTGTAATGAATTATTTCGATCCGGATATTGGAAAATCCCGCTTGTTGGAATATTTTTTCGCAAAAAAACTGCTACTCTATTACGCGGGATCGACTGTAATAATAATGTGTCGTGATTGAGTGCTCTACTTTGAGATGTATCATTATGTTTCAGCTATATCGTTTTTCAAGTTTTTTTTTTTTCAAATTATAGAAATAAGGACAGTTAATTTCAAACTACTGGTAATTAAAAGAACTAGTTATTTGTTTATAAACTCTTCCAATGAGGGGGAAGGGTTCTTAAAGTTATAATGGAGGATAGCAGAAACATGTATATTCACTACTTGTGTAAATAACCCATCGATTGTTTCATAAATACAGTTACAAAAAAGCTGTTATGTTTAAAACTTATGAAACTGTTTTTCTGGCTTTATTTTGCAGCTGAAAATCTTATTATTATTTTTTTTTAGATCGTTCTTCTTCTGTACTTTTAACATCATCCACGAAACTTGTACTGTTAAAGCTATCATCAAATGTCTCATTAAAACAAGTTCTATAAAACTGCTTACTAAGTTTAATTTTTGCTTCTAAAAATCTTCGATACGGTCTTTCTTTTTTATACCGTTTTAAGATAGTACTTTGAGCATCATATTGCTGTTTCACTTAATCCAATTAAAAAAACGAGCTATCTTCCTCAGTTTTACGTCTAGACTAAACCTTAAATTACATCTTTAAAAAGCAAGAAACCATTTTTTCGCATAAGAAAGATTTATGCATAATATTAACACATGAAAATTCAATTCCTTAGATAAGAAGGCGAGCAAATAAAAACACATGCTCGAAATAATTTTTTCAATCTATGTTTATTTAATCCTCTCATAGTGTTCTCCCCCTCATCTGGCTGAATCCTTAAAGATAAGCGGCTTAGAAGTATGAAAGGTCGGAAAAAAGGCTCTGAAACAATGTCTTAATTGGTATGCAGGCAATAAACTAGACTTTTTTAGCTTAATTTTTGTCACCATAGAGCACATTTAATGTCTCCCTTTAATATCTTAATTCAACTTTAATCTCTCATGGAAAGCGCTCTTCTGGTATTTCATTAGGGTGAAGCTAGAAAATAATTCTTCTCTAAGTAGCAGACCTTGAGTGTAAATTGCAGCAATCACTCAAAAATGCTAATCCCCGAGGGATGAGCAGATCTTTAACCCCCAAATCCTTCTCGCCATTATTTATTCATTTGGGTTTTTATCGAATTTTTCCTCATTAACTTCTGCCCCTGTTGTTTCTTTCGATAAAAACGGAGATTTTTGAAGAATATACAATGAGCAGATTAATTTCTAATTTAGCTGTGCGAGTATTAATGAAACAATATTTCTCTTAGGTATGATATTATTATTTTCTGATTTAAACAACGTTGCAAGATATAAGATACCGTATAATTTAATTAGAGAATTATAATGATAAAATTATGCTTCAGTAGTTTTCAGAAGAAAAAAACTTATTATAATTAGTTAAAACCGCTAAAATGTTTTCATTGTTTTAAATTGTGATCTAATAAATTTGTTTAGAAAAAAATAGTAAAATGAGAAAGATATTTTGAAAATAATTAAACATTCAAAACTGACGACTGCGTTAAGCAGTTTTGAACAGTAAAAAGTTAGATTAGTCTTGACTTCACATTAAAATTTGTACATGAAAATAGGGGAAAAAAAGGAGTCTAAAAAAATGGAGTAAGATAGTTTGGATTTGGATAAAATAATTAAAGTTAAAATTGCATAAAAATATTAAATAATTAATTTTTTCCCGATAAAGTTATTTGTTTCCTCAATGTGTTAGTTTCCAGGAGAAATAAGGGGCTATATACCTGAAAATACTATCAAGGTTTTTGTAGAATTACAAATCAAAACATATAATTTTTAAATTGAACAAAATGTCGTGTGTTCATTTTTAATTTGGGGCTATTGTTTTCCACAATATTGTGCTGTGCATATAGACTTCGTATCTTTGTAAAGACTATTTGTCCTTTAAAAGTATTTTATTTTCAGAAAACAGATACATTCAATACTGATATATGTCACTGCCCAATATGCGTAATACTTCTGACTGTATACATTCGTATCATTTCCATCGTATTATCTTGCAGGCGTTCCTTTCTTTTACAGGCATTTTTGTGTTTGAAATACGACTGTTTAGAATTTTATGTAAATTAGGTTAGGTGGCGCTGCGACGAAGCTTAAAAGATTTTTCTTCGTGGCAGCGTGCTAGTCTGTTCTGTCCGTTACAACTTTGGTTTAGTTTGTTTTGTTCAGCAGGTTGCTGTATTATAATTTAAATGACGTCTCAAATAAAGTTCAAGTTCCTTCATTGTGCAAGTTGTGATACTTTGGACTCAACACTATTAGTAAAGGAAACAACGATGATAGTTTATACGAATAGATGATACGAATGTATACAGCCAGACTCAACACCATTAGTAAATTAAACAACGATGATAGTTTATACAACGACCATTGGCGAGGAGTTCAACTATAGATTTTTACATAACCACTGACACATATTTCAAACTAACAGTGTTACACTTACTTGTACCGTTTTAGTTTTGTGTTTGTCAGAAATGCATTTCAAAGATGTTATCTAAACCAGTCCAAGAAAGGATATTCCGAACGCAGCAAATATAGCAGATTTTAAACTAAGCATATCTAAGATCAACTCCAAAACAAATATTTGAAAATGCCTAAAAATTCATAGGAAGTTTAATTACAAAAGTAAAAATTACTTGTAGTTTTTATTTGATTGTTTTTAATTTTTTTACTGTATAAGTCCAATTTTGAACCAACCACATCATCTTAATTTTGTTGAATATGAATTCAATGAATTAAAATTGAAGTAAATTTGATCCTTTATTTTCATCCTAAAACTTATCTTATTTTAAGCTTTTTTTTAGTATTTTTAAAGACACATTTTTATTTTAGTAATGCAAAATGATAGTACTTATAATTGCCTTTTTGCATAATGTTTCCTCTTCAGACTACAGAAGTAAAATGTACGTATGTATTTTTTTCATTCGTGAATGATTAAAAAATATTTTCCAAAAATACTCAGGGCATTAAATTATCGAAACATCAACACATATCATTAAAAAATTTGATCTGTTAAAGATGTTCTGACTATATATAAAAAAAAGACAAATAATTCACTGAAACGTGAATTTTTTCGACAAAAATTGTTTTTATCAATCAGTTGAAAAAGACCACTCTGAAGTTTCTTTGATATCAAACTTGCTGTTTGAAAATGTAGAAAATAAAAGAAATTTAGCAATCCTTCTTAAAGATGATGGAAAGTAATTGAATTCCTAAAGGGGCCATTAGATTTCCTTATAGCATAACATTAATAATTAATTCTTACGCCATAACATGTAGAGACATTTGAGAAAGACATCAACAGGGAATAATTGGATGTTTGGATTCTTTGAAAAACAAGTTAAAAACTGTTGAAGCATTTAGAATGCATCTTCGCCTTTTTTATTAGAGATTTTAAAATACTTTTCCTTATCCCTCAAATTGTCTACTCCACATTAACAGTTTTTGCATATGTTTTGTGCGATTTGTTTAACAAAAGTAAGTTTTTCTTATCTTGTTTAGATCAAATTCGAAATTTTGTCTACTAACTTTAGTCTTTATTAAGCTGTAGCATTACAATTCAAATAAATATTAATGGTTCTGGAAATGGAAATTAATGTATTGGACTGTTTGCCTTTAAGGAAAAATATCGTATTGTTGCAAAAAAGGACGGTGTATAGTTGAAAATTTGTTATTCTGTTGAGGACAAAAAATAATACATAGCAAATTAGCTAAGAATCTCAACGTGAAATGATCTTTGCTACACATAAGTCACATAAAACGTAATAAAATACTTCTTGTCAAAGAATCATGTTTTAGCTTCGACAAAATATGTCAGGTTGTTAGACGATGTTCATTTTCTGATCAACTAAGTTTCAACTTTTTAGTCTGAGTTTATCTTTGAAACATTTTCGTAAATAAGTTTTAACATATTAATTTAACAACGAAAAACTAGAAGGTTCTACCTATTTATGATTGTTGTGTGAAAATAAAAATATCTTGTTACTTCCTTTTACGTAGTAAAGGAAGTATTGTAATCGCGAAAAAAAAATCCAGTCAAATTTGAGTCTAAATTTTGATTCACCCCCAAATGCATGTTGAGTCGTTTTTTCGACTTGTCAGCACGTGCATATGTACCTACCAACAAATAACCAGCCGAAAAATCTTTTTCAACCAACCCCGAGTTAATTACGACGAGTTTTCTCGTGACGGCTGTATTTACGTATGTATGTGCGTATGTCTGTATGTATGCACGTATGTCGCATAACTCAAAAAAACTATATGCCGTAGAAGCTTCTAGTTTGGCATCCCCTCCCCTTGTGGTTGCTTTTGTATGTTCCAAACGGGATCTTTTACCCCTTTTTTGGGGTAAATCAATGTTCATTTCAAATTGGCTTAAGTGACATGAATTGGCTCTACCACTTGGCGATATATTACCAAGCTTTTGGTCGCCAGGTGTTTGACGCTAACTTGGTGACATATCGCCAAGTTGGAGACAAATGTAACGCTTTTTTTTTTAATTTGGGTTCAATTTGGCGCTATTGGCGCTATTTTGCGAAAAATCCACTGAATGATGTTAAAATCGGTGATATTTAGAAAATTAATCGTTGTAAAACATTTTTCTTTGCATTGTTTTGTGGCAAAATAGGGGTGTAAATGTTTGAATTGTTATCTTGCTCACTCCAAGTACTATTTTAATTCTTAAGGCATCTACTAAGAAATTTTCACGTAAAAGGAAGTAGTGTGTTGTCTATACCAGATTTTTTATATCTGGGCTAAATGCAGACGTACGGAAACATTACGATGCAAAATGACAGTCATACTTTCAAAGTAATGAGTGCTGCTTTTGATATTCGCACTGACAAATGACACACTCTGCAGAGGAAATGATTTGGATCATTCTTAGACTCAAAACCACGCTCAAATGCTCTGCACAGCCAACTGCTAATAATTAATGCTAAGTATCGACAAACTGAAGTCTATTTTCTTCATTTATGTAATTGATTTAATTTAAAAATGTTTGATAGTGTACGACTTGTTTCATTAAATACCGATCATCTGTTTTTCTATTTTGACAATATTATTTACTTGTGAAACAAAATTGTATTGTATTGAGTAAAATCTACTTTCTTCAGCCCTGCTTTCACTCATTTAACACTTTTTTGAACATAAGTTGAAGTTACCATGTATAGAAAAATAAAAATTAAAGTACTTTCGTACTAGCCCCACATTAATAACAATTATTTCATGTGATTCGTGCATTGAAAATTGTTTGGAAAATATAAACGTTTTTCAAATCTGCACAATTGTTTTTCTTCAATTGCTAAGAGTATCTCTATCATTCCGCTCCAAATTTTGTAAGTATCTTTTTCTAGCGGCTTTTACCAAACTACTAAGTTAGAAAACTTATTTTACAATTGAAGGGCTTGGGGGATGAAGGAGCTAAGTTACATTTTGAAAAATTAACACTCTGAACAATGGTAAACAATGGATGCAATTAAGCAAACGTAACTTAGTACATCAGAAAGAAGATATCATTAGACCGATTCCATACACACACTAAAGGCAAAACCAGAAATAAAAAAAGCTGCAACAACTTCAACAATAAAAATGTGAACTTTGATTACTCACAATTTATGTTTTGTCATCTCCCAAGCCCTTTAATTACAGGGTTTGACTTTTAAATTTGGTTCTGCATCTATGTAACAGATAAAAACTAGTTTGGTTAAATAAATTAAGTGTACTGGCTCTTAAATTTTGTTCTATCTTCCTCTTATACTAAATACAGGACTTCATTTGCATACATTTACTGTGCTGACTTTAAACTTTGGTTTTGTCTCTTTATGACACATAAATACGAGACTTTGTATACTTAAAAGCCTTAAAATCATTTTTATCTAGAGCTTCTTTTAAACGTAGTTTTCACATTTTTCGCTTAATTTTAAAATACGTGATTGTTTATTTGATCTTACTATGCTATAAATGTCATGATCAATAGATGGTAAGTTTGCTATTAGTCATAGTATATGATTTTAAATATTTTTTTCGTAATACACTGAAACCATGCAATTAACAGAAGCCATTAATTGAACTAAGTTCATTTAATAATATGTTTGGCTCTTCAAAACTTTCTGTTTTAGTTTTTTTTTTATTTCTTTATTTTACGTTTATAAATTGAAAGTGCACTTAAAAAAATCATCAATATATGCCTAAAAAAATTTGAACGCTTGAGGCGTGCATTCCTTTCTATTAATTTGCATTTTATTATTCATTTCCGCATAAAATAAATTATGCAGATGTAAATGTGAAAGTGCAAAAAAATTTAATTCTTTTGCAAAAAAAGAATGAACGAGAAATAAAGAAAAAATTCACAAAATTTCAAAACATTTGAGATCAATTTGTTTTTTTACTGTATTTTTTCCAATATACTTTTGCAAAAATTCAATTTACATTTTCTTTTATATAAAGTTTGGGCTCACAGAAATCATTTAATTTTAATTTACATTAGAATCTTCTCAAAATTGTTTAGTAATTTATAACACTAAATACTTCTTTGTTTCTGCTCCCTTTTTACGGTAAAGAGTAATTAAAAGGGCTCTAAGGAAACCGTTTTTTTTTCTTTCTTAGTTTCCTCTGCATAATTTGACGCGATCAAGCTATTATTATGCAAATTCATGCAAATTGAAACATCAAAAACTCTCGGCACTGGAAAGAAACATGACAAAGATAGTTGAAACTAACGACAAGGAATTAAGGATTCAAAAAACTGTCAAGTATAAAGCAGAGAAAAAAAAAAACTGATAAAATACAAAAAGTGAATAAAAAAAAGCTCTATGTTATCCTGGTGGACATCCAAAATTTCATTTCCAATTATTCTCGAGGAAAATTATTTTTCATTTTTTATTGCTATGCTTAAGGTTCTTCCTTCAATTAAATCGATGATTTTAATTACTGGATGTGTTTTTAGCGCTCTTTTTTCTGAAAGTATATTTCTTTTCTCTTACTACAGTTTGTTTAAGTTATACAGTTTTGTGGCTTCTTTAATAAGATGAATTTATTTTTTCTGTACTATGTGAAAAATTTTCAAAATTATTTCGCAAAATTTAAAGAACTGTGCTATAAGTCGTTTTACTCTGCATTGAAATGAAACATCCAGTATGTGTTCAGGCCATAATACCAAAAAATAATGATTGCTTTAGTAAATACACTGTCATTATAAAACTGTTATAGTTTTTTATTACATGGACAGAGTTTGGAAATATAACTTATTAGTTTCCAAGCACAAATATATCTATATTTTGAATAAGATAAATTTTGAAAGGTAATGTTCACATACACACACCGTAAAACATAGGTGTTGTTCTTACAGCATCATACATCTATCTTTACAGTAATTTTACATTAATAAACTGTAAAACTGCTTATTTTACAGTAGTAGACTTTGAAATCGCAAAGTCTATTTATTACTGTGAATTTTAGTTTTAAACTGGAACCTCTGCTACCAATATTATACTGGGTTTCTTATAGTATAATACAGCTCATATTGCAGTAATACTGTTAATTTTACAACACTAAACTGTAAAATTGATAGTTTTACAGTTTATTACTGTGCTTTGAGTTTTTAAACTGGAACCTCTGCTGCCAGTATTATACTAAAAAAAACAAAAGCTTATTTTTTGTAGTACATCTGTTTTTTTTTTTTTTTACACAAAATTTCAACTCTCAAGAGGTAGGCAGCGTTCATCTATTATTTATGAACAGAATAAACCGGTTGTTCATGTTTCTCATGATCTCTACTTTTACAACAAAATGTGTGTTGAAAATGTTTGCTCAGATATTGATCTTCAGGCATAATGGTTTCTTGGACGGTTATCATGTGCACAGGGTTTTAAAAAACTTAATAAAAAGTTGTAACGGGCCAAATCGAGGGGAGCAAGCTAAACTCACCTAATTACTTCTCATTGAACTAAGGTACTTCGGAAAATGTTTCCTCATACTTTCACTAATTTCCTTATAAGGTGATGATTTTGAAGGTTTTATTCCTATACATTTAAGCAGGGCTGCTGTATTTAGTATCACACATTTTTATTTTTCAAGAGATTGTATGTAACACACTTTTAATTACGATATGCGGACAAATTTTATTAGTTTACCTCCTAAAAACACTTTCTGAATGCTTTGGTTTTACTTTCCTTTTTTTCTTTTTAAAAAAAATTATAATACCACAGCCAAATTTCTGAAAAGAATATGTTTTACGTGTTTTCTAAGCAATTAAAGGTACCCTCAAGAGTTATGTAATTAAAACTTGATCAGTGGACAGCTGTAATGGCAGCTGAATTTTTGGAAAAGTTACATAATTAATATTTTTGACTCTATTTTAAGGTTTTTTTTTACTCTTCAAAAACAAAACATTTGCGATAAAAGGGGAAAGGGCGGCAGAAAAATGAAGTATACGTGTGCATCTTTTGACGCTTAAAAATATTTATTAAACATGAAATTAATAATTGAATAAATTTATATATATATATATATATATATACACACACACACACACACATAGACATAGAGAGAGAGAGAGAGAGAAAATCTTGAGGCTTTCAAAAAAATAAGAATGCGGAGAACTTTATTTGGAACATCAGTTTCTTTGGAAATAAAATGTAATATATTTCATAAGTCCGAAGGAAAGCGCAGAAAAAAGCAACATAGAATAACTATTCATAATATTATTACATTTTCTCCAAGCCTAAGAAGCAGTTTGTTTATTATGTTGTCACTCATTCTGCCAACGCAGGCTTTTTCTTATGCTCTAAGACTATGATTGATTGTTGCGTAGTTCCCATTTTCTTCCCTCTACTTAAGTAGTGGCTATGTTTTTCATTTGACATTGATTGAAATGTTATTTTCCGAATTGATCATGCGAATACTTTATAATTGTAAATATTTTTATGCTTTTTTTTCATTTCCTTTTTTCTTGTTAAATTGGAGCATTTTTCAGACTAATTAAGAGGGAAAACTTGTACGATAAAAAGTAAAAACAATAGAATGATACTGAGATACTGCTACTAATACTACAACTACTAATAATAATAATAATTATTATTATTTTTATTAATAGCATTGTTATAAATATTATTATTTATTAACTGGCTGACACTTGCTTAACATTTGCGCAAGCCAAAAGGAATTCTAAAATTCGCTTTTTAAGAAATGTTTTTACTAAAATCCAAAAAATTTTACTTGTTTGTTTATTTTCCTATGATCGTGGTGAAAAAATCTCTAAAAATATTATTATTATTTTAATTTATTATTTTCTTATTTTATTTTTATTTATTTATTTATTTATTTTTTCGAAGTTTGATGAATTCCTAAAGACGTTATGGAGTGCCCACAAAAACAATTTTGGGACCAAACATATATTTATAATACTGCAATTTACCATATTAAAACAAAAGTTACCCACTGTGGTTTAGAATCGTGCCCCAATGAGTTAAGATCTTATATATAAGGAATTTGGATCAAATTGCCCTATGGCAGTAAATAAATAAAATTCATATAATTCAATAATTTAAGTTTAGTATACTACGATAACTCTATAACAATAGCACAATATGATTTCATTTTAAAGAATGAGTTTTTTTTTAAAGTAAAATTTAATAAAGCTTTGTTCTTGAATCATTTTTTTTTTTTAAATTGCTTTTGTATCAAAAAAGAAAATCCTTAAGTTAAAAATGAGGGAGTCCTTAAACTCCTAAGTGCAGCGGTATATATGGTCAGAATGGATAAATGGCCCACAAAAAACTGCAATGTTTATGAATACAGAAGAATAATTGCATTTAACCAAGTATTTATCTAGTGGGAATTGTTACTTGTATGTGTGTGTGTGTAGTCATATACATTTTTGACTTGTCTTTTAGTACATCGAGATAAAAATTTCCATTAGGGGAGACTGGGGACGGTTGTGACGCGGGGCGGTTGTGACAGTCGTCATATTAGCTAAACCATAATTAACACCTGGTTGAAGCAAAGAGAGAGAGAGTATCAACATGTTTGTCTGAATGTGTGTCAAAGCATTGCGGTAGCCATCGAGTGACATTAACGCTAGCAGAGGGGTTGGTTACTTTTTAACAGTCAAAAGTAAGTTTTTTTGTTCGATGTCTTTTAGTAATTCCTGTTGAATGGGTACAGATAGAGAAATGAAAGTTTTCTCCCCGTTAGTAGTGAACCTTAATAGTGAAATAGCAGTGATTACTTTTTATGTAGGCTATTTAGTATTGCCATGGCGATTGCTGTTTTCAAAAGTAGTGAGTTGGGGTCGGTTGTGACAAATTGCGTGGGGACGGTTGTGACACGAGTAAAACATGTTTTTATCATATTTGATGCCCATAATCCACTTGGAAAAGACATAAATAGGGCAGTGTGACCTAATGAAATATAAAGAAGCTTATACAGAAGTGAAACTTTTTTTTCTTTCGGACAGCTTTGGAAATGCAACGTTAATCGTAAGTCTTTGCTACAAAACATTCATTCGTAAACGCGATGGAGCCGGCCGGCGCTGTCACAATGAAAACAACGTGTGCATAGGTTATATTGCTCACAATAAAGTGCTTTTGAGCTTACATATACCCTGAAAGCAGATATGAGAGTAAAATGGCTACTGAGAAATGGTTACGTTCATTTATGAATAGAAATGTTTCACGTCTGTTCGTGTAGCTCATGCAACTAGCCTTTCAAGAGTAACAAACTTCAATAAAACAAATAAATGTGGAATCTTGCTTTGATACTTGAGAATTGTTGTGAAAAGACACGGTTATGAGCCACAGGATGTGCATAATGTTGCCAAAACAGACGTTACGAAATTCCAAAAACCTGATATTTTTGTAAGACTTGGTATAAGGCTACTTCAACTGAACGAGACACATTGTTAAATGCTAAACTTTCCCAGATGAAGGTTATGTTGAATTACGTTTAATATTACTTGAAATTAAAAGCGATCTAGACTGTTTTGCTGTATTTTTGAACTTGTCACAACCGACCCCAAGCACTGTCACAACCGCCCCTGGGGTGGGGTCGGTTGTGACATTTTTTCCTTTTTTGTTTACATTGGTCCTGTGAGTTAACTATTGTACTTAGGAAGAAAACTTTAGTGTTTATAAGCAGGCAAATAAACACTTTAACATAAAAACAACTTTAAACCAGCTAGCAGGCATTGCTAAGGGATCTATAGGGGAGCAAATAAAAATTGTCACAACCGTGCCCAGTCTCCCCTAATTGATGTTCTAAAAGAGAAGTCACCAACGTTACGAATATCAACTAGTACACACACTTCCAACATGATAAAGCATCTCTCCATGTAAAGATGGGGTTTCAGATCCTTGGATCGGAGCCCTGAAACTCCTCCGAACCTAAACACAGTCAAAAACTGTTGGGTCATTTTTAAACGCAAAGTTGCTGAGCGTAACCACACTTCACTTTCCAACTTAAGAGAAACTATAAAACAAGCAAATATAATTACAGAATTCGCACCGGTTTATTGAAAAAAAAATTATGTATTTCCATGCTTGATCGTATCCAAGCTGTACTGCAAAAAAAAAAAAAAACTTTCGCAGTTTTTTCTGTATACTGTGCTTATATAACTATACACACACACACAATTAATAATTTCCACAAAATAAATACTTAGTTGAATGCAATTATCTTGTGCATTCATAAACTTACCAGTTTTGTTTACATACTGGATACGTTCTTAAGTAAAGACGTATCTTTACTTAATAATTATGTATCCTGTCGGTCAAAGTCGGTCTAATTATGTATCCTGTCGGTCAAAGATAGCTTTGCAAAACTACTCTTGATCATTAATACAATGTAAAAACACGATTAAAAAATGACCAATAGGAGGCCGAGTAATTTGAAAAAAAAATAATAATAATAGAATCTCAAACACTTAACTGTTATCATGTAGAGTACTGTCACTGCGGGTGCCGCGCAAAGGGCAGGTTTAGTTGCCCGTACACTGCTTGGGAGTTGTCTCTTTTGCTGATTTATCAGGGTTTTTTAGCATGTTGTTTTACTCTAATAGCAGTGTCTGTCTAATGTGCAGTTATTAAATTTGTATTTCTTTTTTCCAATTGAAATTCAAAATTTGCAATGAAATATAATAGGGCAAAAACTGAGTGGTTCGTCTCCCCCCCCCCCTCTTTATTTCGTGAGAAAAAATGTATGAATGGATATTTTTGACTTGGTTTTTTGTTTTGACATTTTTCATTCTGAACAAGAAACACTAAAAATATGTCTTATTGCTTATATCCATTATTCAAAGAATTTCAACAGAAAAAGAACGATCACCCAGCCGTTTGGTGGAAGACTCAAAGCGGGAATGCGTAATGGAATGCAATTATCGATTTATCTACTTTCAGTACATTTTCGCGTCTTCGTCTTTTTTTTTTTCTTTTTTTCGTGTTCTGTTTTCTATATTGTTTTAAGCAGGTCTGCTTTTTCCTTTTTCTATAATAAAAGATTCATGGAATTTTTAATTAGCAATAATAATTGATTGACAAATATTTAACGAGAAAAAAGAAAAACAACTATATGGAAGATGCAGAAAATAAATTGGTGTTTTATGCTAAGGTTTGTTAAATGTATAAAATGCTTGGGAATGTGTAGAGTGAAGTGTGTCCAACCATAAGTAATTTTTATACAGTTTATTAATGTAAAATTGTTATTTTTCCTGTTTATTACTCTAAAATTAGCAATTTTTACAGTTTTTTACTATGAAATTAGCTGTATAATACTGTAAAAAACATCAATTTTTTACAGTGTATTTGTATAATTAATTTCCTCTAGCTTACTCTTTTAGTTAGCTCGTGATTTCAAAAAGCATAGTAAAGGAAATATACACCATAATTTGCTAAACATTAAATGATTGATTTTTTTAAACTAAAGGAAAATATGCATAACGTAAGCTATGAATTATCCTTATGCACTGTATATAAGCTTGATAGTTACATCAATCACACATGTAAGATCACACTGGTGCTAAAGGGCATTGTTGCCCTACTAATTAACATAGATACCATAGTTTGTAACGCAAATACATGCCAACGCTTTGCGTTCAAATACAATCACAACTGAATATATACACAAGCTTTATCACTTTCACAAACCATTGCGAATTCTCCTTGCACATATATAACTCGCCCTTAATTAATGTTAGCTAATGCCCTATGTCAATACCATTTTCAAATTTTACTACACACTTGATAAATGATTCTTAATGTATTTTAGGAGGTCAACTAAGCACAGAAACAAATGTGTTAGGATATAGTTTGTTTTAGGAAATTGAAACAATCTGTGGCAGCTTTAATATTCTTGATTTTTTATTTGCGAAAATAGCTCATTGAAAGTGAACAATGTGCTCTTCTTTCAAAGTTTATTTTTGCTCTCGTCATTAATTCTCAAAATTTGAGATTCTGTAGCGTTTTTTTAGCAAAACGATTGCAGGGCGCATTTCACCACGCAGTCTTAAAAGCATCAATATCTCACAGCTATGTTTATATTTATTTATGGTCCTGCTCCTTGTAATGCCTTCATTTTTATTTTGGTTGGGAATTATTGCTTCATTTGTTATGCAAAAGCAAAAAATGGCTTTCTATCCATTTTTGCATGATTCAATTTGTGATATTTCTTCCAAAAAATAACACCCTAAAATATATACAATATTAACTGAAAAGTTATTCTATGAAGAAAATATGTATCACATGAACAAAATTAAACAAAATTTGGTTAATGAAATTTATTTAAAAAAAATTTTTATTCATTTATTTTAAGAACATTTTTATTCATTTATTTTAAGAAAATTTTTATCCATTTATTTTAAGAAAACTTTTTTTTCTTCAAAATTTGATTTTTTGACTGCATTTTACTCAAAACAGCATCACGAGAAAATAATGCATACAATTTTATTGTACCTGCACATGTGTAAAGTAACGTTGGAAAAAAAATAGCCTCGAGCTTCTTTTAGTTTTCTCTCAAGAAAATATTTTTGGTATTACTTATTATATGAAAGAATCCTGAAGAGTAAAAAATTACAGTTGGTGAAGTAATTTATTAGAATAATCTTGTTGATTTTAACCTTACGGTTTACGGTAGTGACATGGTAAAAGCATGGGTTGAACTGGTTTTGTAGTGGTGGATTTTTGGTAGTGGTTTCTAATCTAATTGAGGAGGATTATGTTTAAATTGCTTTGTAGAGTATTGGTATAATCAAAAATTCATAAAACTAAAGAAAACAATGTTACAAATTTATAGGTTAAGATACTAACCACCACCATTCAAAACCTTTAATTCTGATCGCTATCAAAAAGACAAACTTTAACTGAGTAATACGTTGACAATGACGTAGTAATAATACACTAAATTTCAATAAAATAACATCGCACCCAAATGAGAGTAATCCATTTGCATACATCTTATCAGAAAAATTAATAAAAAGGAGAGAATGCTTAGCCATAAATTGTAAACAATTTGATAAAATTTTTGTCTAGAAAACGAACTTATATATTTTTTCTTACACAAACAGAAACTAAATCCAATTGACATAAGAAGTAGGCATTGTGACAATTGCTAAGAATAAATGTGCTGTTACAAAAAAGGCTTTTGGCAAAGAAAAAAGTTAATGAGAAAAAAATAAATAAGAGTTGTTACACACAAAATGGATGTTTGCTGTAGTGCCGTATTCTTTACGACTTTTAACCTTTTAATAAATGAGCCGTACTTCCAGTCGTAATCCATTTCCTCAAGATGCTTACTGAAATTTTCGGCTCCAAGACTTCCAAGGAAGAAAGTGAACCCTAAAAAATGAAAAATATATATTATATCCCTAATAAGAGCATGCATCCATAAATGAAACCTTTTGGCGTGAGTCAGAACTTTTAAACGCATTTTTTACCAGAACTCTACTTTCTGCTAAAGCTTACTTTGAAAAAGGATTTTTTCCCCTCCCGAGTAAAAATTTAATCATGCTTGTAAATACTGGATGGGAATATTTCATCTGCTGCTTGCATCTTGGCATTGGTTCAAAATTTTGCGTGTCCGTTCTCGTATATTAGTTAGAAGTCATTGCAAGAAAGCTTTATCTTTCCCTCCCATGCGTTCCTTTTATTGCTCCACATATGCCAATGTTGTTTTAAGAGTCAAAATGAAGAT
>JAXGGA010008123.1:0-58602 GCA_038373865.1 Uloborus plumipes
TCTGCCAATGATTCCATGGGGAGGAAGATGCGTGTGCCTGCAAAAGTAACAACATTTTACCTCCAGAGCGTTAAAAAAAGATAAAATACCACTGGTGCATAAAATAGACAGCAAACTAGCTCCAGGTTCAGCTAGATTAGATTGCCTAGTGCCATGTTTTTTGATGTTATAGCGCCCCCCTCCTCAAGTGAGCCCGATTCGTTGTGTTAAAGGATGTAAAATGGTTATTAAACGTTGTGGACAGACCGGATTAAAAAACGTTTTATGAAAAACGTTTTAAAAACTTATTTTTGTTCTAGCTTGTGTCACCCTTTAACCATCATTCTGATGTTACCTATGATTATTATAAAGATGGGACGAGCTCCTGGATTTGTTTTGTTTGTACGTTAGTGTGATTAACCGATGGCAAGAAGCCCCCGCACCATTGCCACCTACAGACCTGAACTTGACTACAAAATTCGAACGTATCTTAGTGACTGCACTGCGAACGCCCGAATTCTAAATTTAGAATTAGTTTATTTATAAATTAATATAAGTCGTCGCATTTGTTCTGGTGTAATCCGTGCATTAAATTAAGAGTGGAAAACTTTCCCCTCCGACCTCCATAACATTTTATATCGCTACAGAAGGATTTTTTTTCTGAAAAAGAAGTTTTTAGTCACGGTTTCTACATTCCGTTTCATTATGAAAACAGGAGATATTAATTAATCAAATTCTAGGTTGAGTATTCAAGGCTTAACTCTATTGCACAAAACGGAAACACTAGTCGCATTTTCCAGACTTCTCTTTTCGTCCCTGAAGTTTACAATAGGGGTTTGAAGATGTGGCGAATAGAGTTTAAGCCTTGGAAAAATTGGACTAAATTTGATATCATTAATATCTTCTGATACTTACTTAACACTTAATGTCTTTGTTGATTAATTTTGGTGCAGATGTGATTCTAAACTTAAACATGAACTTTAAGTGGAATGTCAAGAGGTCGTTGAGCACATTTGAATAAAGAGAAAAAATAATGTTTTACTTCAGAGGGTGGGAGTGAACTTAAAATTTATGGCGTTGAGCTCCTTTACATATTATGTGCACGGGCATTCGCCGTGCGGAGTACTGCTAGTTTAATTGATATAATTTAGTGTTCACATAAGATTTAAGACATACTAGTCGCACGATGTCCACGCGTAATGAGTATTTTCATGTTTTGATTCCAGGTTTTCGCCTGTTCGTTTGTCAAAAGTCCCCATTAGCCCATCATTATTACGTGTTTCAATATGCATCCACCACGTTTATTGTAACAATGGATTTCATAATGAAGTCGATGTAAGGACAAATTTGCTTTAAATTTGAGCAAACAGATTTTTCACAATTTCTTCAGCAGAATTCCCTTATCAAACCTTATGTCTAATTGAATCGTTTATTTCGAAAAGGTAACATCTCTATTTTGATCTCCTCTGTCTCTTTAGAAAATTAAACAGCGCACGGTTATATTTTTGAATGTCATAATCATTGAAAAAATGCCTTTAGTTAAGTACACAATTACTGCAATAATTTACCAAATAACCATTGATTATGACATTCAAAAATATAACCGTGAGCTGTTAAATTTTCTAAAGAGACAGAGGAGATCAAAATAGAGATGTTACCTTTTCGAAATAAACGATTCAATTATACTAATGAAGCCTGAAAAATTACGAATCTATCGGTACCTGGTTCGACTTTTAGCTCATTGGTGTTCAGGAAAAGAAGCAGGACATAGATAGATAGAAACAGACTCGGTTTTTAATATAAGTAGATAATATCAGGCTGTATAATCCATTCTTAAGCAGAGCAATGATGCGTAGTAAACGGAATAAGGTTTTATTGAAACATCAAGCAGAAATATTAATACTACGCATACAAATTATACTAGAAAGGAAAAGTAATCCAGTTAATATTTGTAACGCATGGAGCATTTTGAAATTTTTAAAAAGCATTTTAAATTTGAACTTTCAAGAAAACAATTCATTGTTTTTGCACCCTTTTTTTAAAAAATGCTTTTAGATGTAGCAAATGTACAAGCACACAAAGTTTTAGACATATATATCAATACAGTGAACTCTCACTTATGCGCCGGCCAAAGGGACCGACAGAAGGCGCATAAGTGAGAGAGACGTATAAGTGAACAAGCCTATTTAAAGGACTAAAACGCAACATAGGTTCTAATGAGTGAATGAATAAGAATGTTTGTATAGATAAGAGACATATTAGTGCGGTTTGTCAATTGCAGTAACATATCTACAATTATAAAGAGAAAACAAAAATTGTAGCATACCTAATTGCAAGCTGTTCCCTTTAAAGCGATGCATAATAGATAATTGTCCCTCTCCGAAAGTTAGTACGTGTGGAAAAAATGCCTTCCGTGAGCAATAAAGGCGAAAAATTAGAGAGAAAAGTAAAGAAAAATGGTTATTTTTAAAAAAAAATAAATTAAATACTTTACATTTTAGGGAAATTTTGGCACATAAGTGAAACATTTATCCTTAGAGCGACGCATAAATGAATGATACTATCATTATTTTGCTATGGAATGTGCTTGGACCATTGAAAATCGTCGTATAAGTGAAAAAGGCGCATAAATGAGGCGGCGTATAAGTGAGAGTTCACTGTAATTGAAAAAAAAAAACTTTGTGTCCATTGTAGCCTTAATTTGATCTATTATTAAACTATTTTTACAGAAACCATATTTTTAAAGTGAAAGCACTCTCAGAATTTCAGGGAAATAATTCACCTCCGTTAAAGGGGGATTTAATCGCCAGGACTGACGAAAGGTGATGTCAGCTTAGTCGGAAACTAAGAGCCTGGTTTAGAACCGAAAAGGATAAAATTTATATGTTTGAGGAGGGGGCCCGACGACCAAACTGAGAAATGGCCCGCCTTGGCTCTTGGCGGCCCTGGTAACTTCCCCCCCCCCTCCTGCCTCTTAGAAATTAGTGTGTTTCCAGAAAGGAAGGTGAAGTTTTTTTTTAGGTATAATATGCACTAAGCACTCGCGGTGAACCAAAGAAATTAACACCCCCCCCCCCCCACATGGTAGCGTTGATGGGAAGTCACGGGAGGTCTTAGTCATATTAACCCTCGTTTGTCCCTATCCTTTTCTCAAACAATTACTTTTTCTGAATAATTTGATAAATCGGCAATTTTTAGACTAAGTTGCAACTTGTTCTTTAAATTTTTTGAAAAGTTTTTATTGATGTTTGATGTTCATTCTCGTGAAATTTCATTTCTCCTCTGGCTTTTCGTCTTGCAAGTTTTTTTTTTCTTCAATATTTTTCGATAAATACGATCAAAAAAAATTTTTTTTTCATTAACTTTTTCTATCATTTAAAATGCCGCACCCATAACCGCTGCGGTATAGGCCCAAAATGTCGCGGCCGAAATGTCGCGGGCCAAAATGTCGCCGAGCCAAAATGTCGCGGGCTAAAATGTCGCGAGCCAAAGTGTCGCCGGTCCAAAATGTCGCCGAGCCAAAATGTCGCAGGCTAAAATGTCGCGGGCCAAAATGTCGCCGGTCCAAAATGTCGCCGAGCCAAAATGTCGCGGGCTAAAATGTCACGGGCCAAAATGTCGCCGGTCCAAAATGTCGCCAGCCTAAAATGTCGCGGGCCAAAATGTCGCCGGTCAAAAATGTCGCCGGGCCAAAATGTCGCCTGGCCAAAATGTCGCCGGTCAAAAATGTCGCCGATCAAAAATATCGCCGGTCTAAAGTGTCGCCGGTCTAAAATGTCGCCGGTCAAAAATGTCGCAGGTCAAAAATGTCGCCGGTCCAAAATGTCGCCGGTCAAAAATGTCGCGGGCCAAAATGTCGTCAGACAAAAATGTAGAAGGTCCGATATTGATACAGTTAGTATCAAAAATTAAAATATATGAAAAGGCTTTTTTACACCGAATTAGCAAAAAATTGCTAATTGCTGTTGATGAACGTGTGCGTTAACGATAGTATGGACAAAAATTTTTGAAAATACTAAAAAAAATTTACCCTTTCGGCTTGTAACTGTTTCGAGCGCTTTCCAAGAAACAAATAGTTTTCAAACAAGCGTACGTTATTTATTTACAATAGCTTATTTCACCGTAACTCGCTATTTACCAACTTAAAAACGAATAGATTAGCAGCCCAAGCCAAGTTTAATTGATATCGAAAGGAAAATTTGTGTGTTAAAAAAGAAGTTGAAGAACAGTGAAATGAATAAGACAGATATACAATGTTTGAAACTTAGATTCTGTTAAAATTTCTTACATGATCGAAAGCAAGTCTATATTATTTAAATAATAGAGGTCTTTTTATTTTCTTCTTCATAAAATGTGTAAAAGAAAGTATTGGATCAGTGAAAAATTGTCAATTTGGAAGAATTTACACTTTCTGACGTGTGATGAATTCAATTTTATCGTTTATTTTTTTTAAGGGAAAATGTGTAAGTGTGTATCTGCGTGACCCATTTTTTGGGGGCGACTCTACCACAAAACTTAGTGCGTGAATTAGAATGAAATTTGGTACATACATGTACAGTCATAGAAAAAAAAAACGAAACACTCGCTCGTATTCGAAGACTATTAACACTAGAGACACGTGTAATATGTTATTTTTTCAGGAATAATGTGTTCTATAAATTTCTATTAGTAAATTGTTGTTAAGGGGTCGTCTTCATATAAAAATCGGCATCAACTTTAAAATTCTCTATGAAAACCCCCCTTTTTTATCCCATATTTGTGATCAGCAACATCATTTAACTTTGTATACCAAATCGTTTTAAATTTGCTCCAGCCGTTGCTTCACAATTGAACTGAGAAAAAACCGTCCCGTAATGTTAAAAATATTTTTGATACTTGGGCATATAATACCTAAACCACGATAGGTATGGCAAAGTTTGTTTTTTATATCAAAGTATGAACCAACCCAACAGTAAAAACGTCATTGACTTCCTCTCAGATACAATTTTGAATTTTTTATGAATTTTGAAATTAATATTTGAAAAAATGATGATCTGGAACCATATAATATTTTGATGGAGAAACAATCTAGAAGGGGTTTCAAAGGAGAATCCAAAATGGGAGCTCAAAATATCCAGTAGTTTTTGAGATATGCTAAAAGAACCATTTTTAGGGACCATATACAACTGTGCAAACTGAAACAATAACAGGGAATTTCTATGCAAAGAAAGAGGAATATGCTTATCCACCAGTTGCAGAACATACTCAGCGTTTTTATATAGTATTTATTTTTCAACAGTTATAATATGCTGAAAGCGAAACGCTAATAAAACTGCTGAGTATATTTTAAAACTGGTAGACAATCATATTTTTTGTCCATTAGTCAGAAGTCTGCATTCATGCAACATGTAGCAATTCAGAAAACTTTTTACGTGGACACTTGATTTTCATGGAAAACTGTGGTGTCTCGGAAGATTATTTGGAATAATTTGTGAAGATTAGCCGTTTTTTAAAATTCTGAGCCACGGTTTTAACATTTTTGCCAATCCTAATACAGTAGTTTATATAAATACAAGAGGTTACTTTTAAGTTGTAACCTCTCTCCAAAAGGTGTGTGCTGCAACGGTTAGTGCGTAGCTAAAAATATGCATCCATCTCTGTTTAATCAAAAAGATAATGTTGCGTTTTTCCCTTGAACTCTACACAGTAGGGTTTTCTCTTCCAAATTTCAAAAACATATTATAACTTTAACTAAACCCGAGAATTTTTAATTAATTACCAAAAGCAAACGTGTCATTGCGAGTAGCTTTAGGTAATTTAATCGAAAAAATATGATTTGTCTACTCTTTGTAAATTTCGACCTTGAAAGTAGCCTTTTACATGTGGTGGTGGTCCCTAAATCTTTGGTCGGTCATAACTTTTGTTCTACTGGTCCTAAAGTGATGCCGCTTGGTACACAGTGTACTTTTGGCCCTCCGCACCTAATTATGTAACCAAATGTAGGGGTTCCCATTTGAAAATTCAGACTTTGAGTTCATTTCACTTTGTATATAGCCCCTTATCAAAATTTTACTCACATAGTTTTAAAGAAGACTTTAATCCATGTCAGAAGACACCTTTCTTTTGTTCTTGGCAGGTGTAGCAGCCGAATAATTCAGAGTGTTTCGTTTTTTTTTCTATGACTGTACCAACCAATATGTGATTCAGTGCTGATTGGTTTTTGCCGCTAGTTCTTCCAAGTTTTTACATGCAAGAATGTAATGGAACGTTTTCCGCATAGCGTGATTAATGTCTGAAGAAGGTTCAGACGAAATAAAATAAAAATTGGCCCATAGGAAGCCTTCAGAAGATACGCCACATCATCGAGGAAGAAGAGCAATTGAACTTTTTATTTTTCATTATTTGTGAGTGATGTATATCAAGAAGTAATGCAAGTATTCAGACAAAATTTTGTTTGTAGAATGGTCTTAAAGGGAGAGATGCTTATTTATTTCTGGCGTTAATCAGCTTAGACATGGTTCTGTACCTTCGTTACAATCAGTATTTAAATGTGGAGTTGAATATAATACCATTTTTTCTCTTGACATTTCACCTCCCCTTCCACCACTCAGTTGTTACAAAGAAAGCAATAATTCCATGAACTAATTTGCTTTCAAACGTCCCCAAACAACTCTTAAAGAAAATGTTCTATAAGAAAATTGCCGGCTACGCGGTGATTAAACGGTATTCCGTTTTTGCAAAAAAAAAAAAAAATGCCTTTACAGCAAATTTATTTGTTTAATTTCTTTGTGTGAAAAAAAAAAGAAATAATACTAAATATAGTTTAAAAAAAGTAAAAAAATACGCTTTTAGAGTAAATCAAATTCAAAAGAAGATTTTGAAAACTGTTGAATATCCGCTAAGTTTACATGCACTTATAATATGCATTTTGTGGACGATCGATGCCCAACTCAGAACTAATGTCAAATGCACTTATTATACATCAACATGCAATATAGTTTAGCCTTTAGTAATAATAATGGTATTAAACATATTACTTTTATACGTTTGTAAAGAACGTGAATTTTATTTTTGACTCAGAGTTACATACATACAAACGAACAAACAAAAAACCTACATGTGAAACTAGTAAAAGCGTATTAAAAAAGGAAGAAATTTAGCGTCCCTGGGCCCTAAGTACAGCCCTGAAAAAACTATGGCATTATTTTGGTACTGAAATAATTTAAGCTTTAGAAGAAATCAATTTAGTTACATTTTTGTTAATAACTTAAGCTAATTTTCTAAACTGCTACGTTTAAAAAAAGTTACTAAACAGGTGTATTTATCATATCGTGACAAGCTTATTAGTAAAATTGAGCTACATAATTAAGCTGCATTGAATTTGTGAATTACTGGAAACATTCAATCTGTACTATATATACACTTACGTCATTTTGGAACGGATATATTTTAGACCGGCGTTATTTTGGACCGGCGACATTTTTGACCGGCGACATTCTGGACCGGCGACATTTTGGACCGGCGACATTTTAGACCGGCGACATTTTCGACCGGCGACATTTTGGCCCGGCAACATTTTGACCCGGCGACATTTTTGACCGGCGACATTTTTGACCGGCGACATTCTGGCCCGGCGACATTTTTGACCGGCGACATTTTGACCACGCGACATTTTGGCCCGCGACATTTTGGGCAGGCGACATTTTGGACCGGCGACATTTTGGCCCGCGACATTTTGGCTCGGCGACATTTTGGACCGGCGACATTTTTGCTCGCGACATTTTAGCCCGCGACATTTTGGCTCGGCGACATTTTGGCCGCGACATTTTGGCCCGCGACATTTCGGCCGCGACACTTTGACCCCAAACCGACTGCTGCGCCAGTGACAAGACCCACTCCAGCCAACCCCTAGCTACGCCGCTGAGTATTTTCTCTCCTACTCCTAAAAAATTTAAATGACGAGCCTGAACAACGTAGAAGATTTTAATTTGCCTTAATCCAATTTTAATCAATCATGCTTTATTATTCATTTAACTACCAGTTATTTTTATGATATGTTGCTTACATAACTAAAGAGGAATATTTATCGTGCATTTCATGCATATCTTTTTGCATTCATGTCATATCTCTCCTGCTGTTTCAGTGAGGGACTGGAATTGTAGCTGATGTGCCGTACGATTTCAGGTTAAATCTGAACTGAATATTCGAATCATAAGAACCCTCGTGAGTCCCTCTCAGTTAGTTACGCTCAAGACTCTTGGACTCATAAACGACTCTAATGTTCCCTTCAATTGATTTATTATGATTATTGAATGTTGCATGCATTTTTTAGTTAACACGCTTTTGAATAATAAAAAAATAGAATAAAAAGGTGCAATTAAAGAAAAATTAAGTTTATGCATTAACAATATAGAAAAAAATCTTAGAAAAACTTCGCAACTGTTATAGATATGAAACAAATGATGTGAATTGACAACACTTCTGACAGTTTTAGCGACATTTTCTATCCAGTTCTCTTGGACAAAAATTGCAACTCCCTCTTTTTTTTTTTTTTTTTTGGCATTCCGGCGAAGTGACTCCAAGGGTCTCGTGTGCAAAAATCGCAAATCAAATCAGGAGAAATTAAAAAAAAAAAGCATTATTGCGTAAAAAAACTAAAAGAATAAATGTCATTTTCGCAAATGGTAGATTAACAAGATATATTAAACAAAAGTTGCACCGGTGTCATATGTGACCCTAGGGAATCACGAGTGTTAAAATTCTTAAGTGTTGGGAGTTTTTCTTCTGATTTGCGCGGTCAAATTATTTAAATTAAAATTTTGTGTTTTGTATTTGAATTCCCCAGCCACTTGTTATAGATATGCAAAACTTCCACAGCGTTTAATCCATCCATCAGTAATTAGAAACTTCGATGCAAAAAAGCAAAACTAAACCCCCATCTCAATCTGCTAATACTAGTTGGGTGTGCTGTCTTAATTTAATCAGCCACACCTTTCGCTTCCTTCAAGTGAATAAAAAAGAGATTATGCTTCGGTTACACAGAAAAATAATTTCACGATAATTCATTGACTTTTATTAACCTTTTGGAGAGCTATAGATGTTCAATTGGGAAGATTAATGTCCTTTTTGCTTTACTGACATTTTGCTGATAAATTTATCTTTGGCAGCATGCAGGAAAATTCAACCACACCTTGAATAATATGCAATGAAAAGTTGAAAACAATCATAGAATTACACTGAGCAAAATAATTCATCAGCGTTTATGCAAAATAATTGACAGCTAGGTATATACTTAACTTCTGCTAGTAATATATACTTGTCAAAACACATAAAAAAATTGCACTGAAAGTCTCAAACCTTCCTGAAGAATTCAGAAACTTTCCAATAAAAGCCAATCTCGTTTATGCAGGCCCGTCATTAACCCATTTATGCCCAAGTTTTTTTTTTTTTTTTTTTGAACAATTTTCTTCAATTTTTACCTGCATAAAACTCTTACTTGGAATGATTTACATACATTTTAGGATTAAAATAAGTAACAGTTGCCATATTTATTAAGTTATTTAACGTCCTGTTTATGGGATAATTTGCAGATATGTTCGGAAAATGCGAACTTACTTGACTTTACTTTTGCAAAGTAACATTACAGAACACATCTCTGATCAATTTTAAGCAAATCATTTCAAAATAGTTTAATTTTATGAAAATAAATTCGCAAAAAAAGAAAAAACACTTTCTTTCTGTGGCTACCCTTTCTGGATCGTTGCTTGACTGATTTGTCTGAAAATAGCTGTGAATAAATAAACTCTGATGTCCAACTAGTGGCTCTAACTGGTTTAAGAAGAATGACTCTTTAACTTGCGAAAAACAGTTTTAGTAAAATGATACACCCATTACAGGTTTTTGTGTGCAGTAACTAACAAGCGTCCCGTTTTTAGGCTACTGGGCATAAAGTTGAGGGAGGTGGGAGGGGGGACAATTGCTTCCCCTCCCCAGACTTTGAGAAATCAATGTATTTACATATAAGTGGACGTGGTTTTGTTGTTTTCCGATGAAATTGCTTGGTTTTAGCAACGTTTGACTCCCCAACCACCGGGAAACCTTAAAATGACGGGCCTGCGTTTATAAAATAAATCACATGTTTTCCAAAAAAACTTGGATATCACGTACATATCCGCAATATATCTATGATACATTGTACGCTTCCACATATAAATATATTTTTATATTATGCATCATTAAATTTTCTAATAAGTCGCTTTCGTAAATTTCACTGTACAAATGAAGTTTCCCGATAAATATGGGTGCATGAATAAATTTGTTAAACGCGGCAAAAAATATTGATTAAGACTCAAGCGTACTGAACAAACATTTCTATTGTATCACCGTTTAACTAGCTGCTCTTATTAGCCTTTTCACCTATTTAGGAAAAAAAAAACATTAATTAATATTACTTTTCAAAGTATTTTTTAGCATTTTCTAAATTTTTTCGAAGATAACATAACAGAATTCAATTGTTCTTTTAGAAATCTATTACGAATAATTTTCAAAAACGTTATTATTCATTACATTAATTTCATAACAACGCATCCATTCCATTACTGAAGAGATGATTGGTTACAAAAACGAATTTAATGTTAAAAAAAAAAATCCTTTAATAAACTTAACAAGAGCAGTGAAAATATTTTCGCCGGTGAAAGAACGTCTTATCCTACCGAAAATTCTTTTTAAAAACAACTTTTTTTTTAAAACTAATTTTTCAAGTTAATATTCCTTTTTCTTCGCGTAAACTTTAAAATGCATAAAATTAAATTTACAATTTGCAAAGAAATATAGAGCATAAAAATGATTTTTTCAACGTATGCTATATACATCTTACTCTTTTTTTTATACTGAATTTAAAATGTCCTTGTTATAACTTCTCAATTATCGCTAATTAAGCATGGATGCACAAACAAATTTGACAAAGGAATGTGGGGCAAGTTTTGAAATGGCAAACTATTGACCAGTTTATGGCATCCCTCTCCCGAAATATTTTAACTTGTTATTAAACATGTATTGATTCCCGTAAATAAATAAATAAATAAATACATTAAAAAAAACAAATACAATTTTTCTAAAAATTGATTGATCTTGTATACCGAATTTACTTTTTGGCGAATGTTTTATATTTCAAAAGTAAATTAGAACTTGAAACATGACGAATTGGAGATAAATTATTCATCCAGCGTTAAAAAATTTTTACAGTGTGATTGAACTTTTAGGTTTCATTTTTCGCAAAACTTCTGTGTGTGTTGCGTGTAGGGGTTAGTGGACGTCCGAAGAGATGGAGCACCGGGAATCCATCCGGTGACAGATTCCGGTACCAATCTGAAAACCGGGACATCTGAGGTCCAAATGGAATAAATCGAAATTTATCATTATTCAAAAAAAAAGTCATTTTTTTATTTAGGCATTGATTTTACAGCGTACTGTGGCATATAGTTTTTATAATTGTGAAAAGCTCATAATATTTATATTATTAAAGAAGACTTACTGATGTTTGGTGTAGTATTTAGCTATTCAATAATAGGCTGGTTAAATTTTAAATGTTTGGTAAAACTCATAGAGTGCACGTAGGGCTCAAAGGCTGGCCAGCATAAAATATTACATTTACTTTGTTTATTTATTGAAAATTGATTATTTGTTCGTTTTCATGTCTGTAGCCAAATTAATTAATTAATTTTTACACATTCAATCATTGATTACTTCATCCGTCACACGTTTATTTACACATTGGATTAAGACTTCATTACTTCATTTTTTTTCCTTTCATTCATTGGTTACTTTATGAACTTAATCATTTTTTCTTTCATCCAACACCCACCCACCCCCCTCCAACAATGAGACTAAAACCCTTTCAAAACAATACCCCTAAAAATTTTCTTGACGCAATCTACGTCATTCCCCGCCCTTCCCCCCTCGTGCCTTTTTCAGAATAATCTCTATAGGACGTCTTTATATGGTGACCCTTTAAGCATGGGTAGTCGCCCAAAAGGATGCCCCCCCCCCCTCCGAACCCTCCGAAGGATACAGAACACTCCCTCTATAAAAAGAGGGGGGGGGACTCTCCAAACTGATACCATAAAATCCCTAAAAAACCGCACCAGTGAGAATTTCAGCTCCGAAGTATGCGACATTAGCGACATGCCCTAAACCGCCCCCGCCCGCTTGTATTATCCTACCCTCCTTTTATTATTATTTTCAACACACTTTGCGATAGTATTGGTCAAGATGGCCGATAACTGGTCCTATTGCTGATCAAAATATGTAAATACTTTAAATAGGAGTGCCCCCCCCCCCCAAAAAAAAAAAACGATGGTGCAACCAAAATCTTACAGGGAAGTCCCCTTCAAAAAGAGAAAAAAAAGAAAAAATAACTCTGCAAGAATAAGATTTAAATCCTTTGAAAACAACCCTCCCAATTATTCCAACTACGCAACCTGTATCATGCCCCCCCCCCCCCCGTGAACACCGCAGATTCATAGATTTATAACAATCCGCCGGAATATGTATTTATCAAATGCCAGATTATCTAATGCAGGTCTTAATTTGGAGACACGTTTGCCAGTTCCCGCAAATGATTGTGCCCTCCTCACGCAACCGAAGCCCCATCTCCCAATCCCAATACACCTCATCTTCCAATTAAACAGATTCCAAAGAATGAAACAAAAAGTCATTAAAAACAACAATTTAGACTTCTGTTATAAATGCGTCCTTGGCGGTATGACCACCCCGTAGGCACCTCTGCTTTAGCTGTTATTTATTTAATGGTTCGAAAATATTTATCGAAAAGTCCTGCTTTTTTTGCTGAAAAGATCGTAGTGGTTTTCTATTTTTTTTTGGGGGGGGGGGGACAATGTAAGGTCCTACTAGTGGCACAGTGAACAGGTTCGAGCTGTTCTTTACTAAGTGCATCTTTCTCCTTCAGATGGGTGCAATACGAAAATTTACTGATGTTTCAAGTTTCAAGCAATTGCTCACAACTGCTATTTCAAGAATTTTAAAAGAGCTTAGCAATGTTCACACCCGAGAAATAATTGTTATGGATTATATCGTACTTTAAATGAAAAAAAAACTGGTAGTGAGAAATTAACCAGCCTCACTTTAAAAAGACAATTTTGGCAGAGCGGTAAAAGATTAAATTGAGTGTAAAGAATTTTTCAGTTTCTCGATTTCCACAATGAAAATATCCCTATGAGGAGATAAAATAAAAAGGTAATCGATTCCAATTTTGAAAATAACTCTTATCCATAAAATTAAAGTAACCCTCGAATTCGGTTAATCCATCAGTTTGTTTCCAAATGGCGCAGCATAAAGTAACTCTGAATTAAGGCTATTTCAGTAGTGCTATCTAAAGAGTGAATTAACAACAGCTCGTAAAGAAATTCCTTGAACATTTAAGCAAGGTTTGAGCAAAAAGTTATTCTCTCTTGATATTTTTTCCCTTTTTTTCCAAATTATTAGCTATTTTTTGTTCTAAAATTACTAAACGTCGAAAACTCGAACAGTTTTTCGACTAAGAGTAGAAAAAACATCTGGTGTGATCGCCATGCTACTTCCTTTTACGTTTAAATTCCATAATAGTTGCCTTAAGTGTTAAATTAGTGCCTTAGAGTGAGCAAGATAGCAATTCAAACATTTACAATCCAGTTTGTCACCAATCAATGCAAAATAATGTTTTACAGTGTTTCATATTCTAAATATCGCCGATTTTAACATAATTCAGTGAATTTTTCACAAAATATCGCTAGAGCGCCAAATTGAATCCAAAATCAAAAACATCATTTTTTCGCCAAATGTGTCGCCAACTTGGAGATATGACGCCAAGTTGGCGGCAAACGCCGACTAATAGCTTGGCGATATATCGCCAAGCGGTAGCGCCAAATCATATCACTTAAGCTGCATTGAAATTAACATTGATTTACCCCAAAAAACTGTAAAAGACGCCCTTGGGATTATTCAAATGCAACCACAAGGGGAGGTGCACAACTAGACTCCCCTCAGAGCCTACATACTAAACCAGAAGCTTCCACGGCATAGAGTTTTTGAGTTATGCGACACACATACATACGCACATACATCCGCACATACATACATACCTACATACAGACGTCACGAGAAAACTCGTCGTAATTTACTCGGGGATGGTCGAAATGGATTTTTCGGCTGTTTGTATGTTGTTAGGTACATATGCTCGTGCTGATAGGTCGAAAAAGCTACACGACATTCATTCGGGGGTGAGCAAAGTCAAAATTTAGATCGAAATTTGAGTGAAATTTTTTTATGATCACAATATTTCCTTTACTACGTAAAAAGAAGTAAAAAGGTGGTGGGAGGGGGGTGAGGGGGCCGTTATTTCTTAAAACAAGAGTGGCGGCTGAGTGGTTTGAAGTCAAGAGATTTAGATAATGATTATCTTTAGACGGCAGAGGGAACATATCTTATGAAGGCATAGCGAGCAGAAGTGAAGACGAGGCTTTCTGGAAGTGATTTTGAGGAACATAAATTTAGATACCGTATTAGTGGTTCTTGTTTTTAGATAAAAACAAGAAGTTCTGTCAAGAACTAAACGAGCCTACTTTCCCGTACATCGACATCGGCATTCTCGCATCTGATCATTATTCTCTTGATTATCTGAGACTGAAAATTATGTCAAACATACCTTTTTAGCACTTAGAGCTGATTTCGAAAAGCAAAATATACCCCTCTCATCAGATGAAATAGACACGTAAAAAGTAATTAACGAATAAATAAAGTTTTGTCGCACCTTTTAAAGAGTGTAACTGTTACAGTTCCTCCGTAGAAAAAATCCTCCATCGTTTTCAAAAAAAAAAAAAAAAAAAAAATAAGAATAATAATAAAATAAATAAATAAATAAATAAAAGTACAAAGAGCATCAAAACACATTCAAAGAAAGAAAAAAAAAAAACTCGTCCGTTAATAAAATGTCTCGAATTTCACTTTTAATCCGTTGCCAGTTGTTAAATATAAATAAAGAATAGATGTTCTCGTTTTGTTTTGTTACAAAAAAAATCGTCTGCCAAAAAAAATAATAATAAATGAAATAAAACAAATGAATAAATAAACAAAAAGTCGTCTGCACAGTCAGTCATTTTTTTTTCTGAGCCTGCATTTCCGCCATGTTTGCGGAGTCGGAGTCGGAATCAGAGTCCTCACAGAAGATTACTTAGAAAAGTACTTTACAAACATTATTTATCAAAACCATTTTCTTACAAAGTTAGTTTGAAGGAAATCCGACTTTAAGTTCAGGATCAACATTCAAGTTAAATTCCCCGTAGACGCTAATGTAATTTTTTTTTTCTGAACGGTTCAATATTGAACGAAAAATGGTTCGAATCAAAAAGCGAAATATGGGAATGTATGGGAAAGCCTCTCCGAGATCTTTCAAACAAAAAAAAGTTTATTCCATTCGGACGGTTCACTCAAAAGTTATTAGGTGGGAAAAGGTTGCTTGAACGGTTCAATGTTGATCGAAAAAATGCTCAAATGGAAAATTTAAATACGGTAATGAAATATCCTTGCTGAGATCCTTCGAACAAAAAAAAAGTTTAGTTAAATCGGACTGTTCACTCAAAAGTTATTAGGGGTGACAGCTTGATTGAGCGGTTCAATGTTGAACGAAAAATTGTTCAAATCGGAAATGTAGATACGGGAATGAAGTATCCTTGATAAGATATTTCGAACAAAAAAAAGTTTGTTCAAATCGGATTGTTCACTCAAAAGTTCACAAAAAGCATCGCGGGACAGGTTGTTCGAACGGTTCAAACTTGAACCAAAAATTGTTCAAATCGAAAAATCAAATATGGGAAAGAGCTGTACTCGCCGAGATCTTTCGAACAAAAAAAAGTTTATTCCATTCGGACGGTTCACTCAAAAGTTATTAGGTGGAGAAAGGTTGCTTAAACGGTTCAATGTTGAACCAAAAATGTTCAAATTGAAAATTTAAATACGGTAATGAAGTATTCTTGCCGAGATGCTTCGAACAAAAAAAAGTTTGTTCAAATCGGACTGTTCACTCAAAAGTTAGCATCGCGGGACAGGTTGATTGAACGGTTCAAAGTTGAACCAAAAATTGTTCAAATCGAAAAATCAAATATGGGAATGAGCTGTACTCGCCGAGATCTTTCCAACAAAAAAAAGTTTGTCCAAATCGGAATGTTCATTCAAAAGTTATTAGGGGGGGACAGACAGACCGACCGACCGACCGACGCACAAATTCCCCATCTCAATACCCTACTTTCAAATTTTTAATTTTTCGATATTCATTTCACCTTTTTATTTTTTTAACTTGGCGATATTTTTTACTTGCGATATACTTGGCGATATTTTTTGGACTTGGCGATATTTTTTAGATGCATTAAGCTACTTTTAATACTTTTTTCGTCTTTCTTTTATTTTTAACGGGAAACTAGGCTAAAAAGAGAAGGTTATATTTACACTAAAAGAGAATGCAATTTTGTTTTTTAAAAACAGTGTTTGATGATGCAATTACATTAAGTACCCGTTTAGTTCATTTCTCAAAATCCATAGTCCCGAACGTGGAACTATGGATCTAAAGTTGTTGCGACTTGAAAATTTATCTTGTATTATTCCCTTTGTGTTGTGGTCTAATGGTTTTCGGTCTACTGCCTTTAAGCTAGTGATAACAGAGATTTTAAACTTGTGTATTTTTTTAAAAATAAAACTAATTTTCATTAAAAAAAAAAAAAGGACGGGTGGTTCTAAGCGACTCAAGGGCGGGTGGGTTAGTGGAACAAGAATTTTAATTGATGCTAAAACCAAAATGGAATAAATCAGTTATAAGCTTATATGTTAATAAAACTAAGAAATTCGTCAAAAATTCTGAGTACTAGACATTTGAAACTTAACAAACTCTGAAAATAGAGGTTTCTGAGGCTTTCCTCAATTCAAATCATCAGTTCAAAACCATTTCACTTTTACTTTCCCCATATACTTGTTATGTCTTGCATGATAAAATAAAGGGAAAATGCCCGTTATTTCGTATTTTTCAGGGGAGAGGGGAAGCAAAGGTTATGTAAGCAAGGATACTTGTACTTAAACACAAAAAAAAAAAAACACTTCCACTTGAAAAAACATTGATTTCCAAAAATCCAGGGGGCAAGTCCCCCACCCCTAGACCCCCTTAAATGACGGCTCGAAAACGATTTATTTAATAAACTTCTATTCTGTAGAAATATAAGAAGTTCTTCAATTTGTTTTTGAGTGTAGTCTAAGGTAGAACCCCTATAGAGGACAGGCCGACTTATAAGACATTTTGGTTCCAATCCCACTTCGGATCCAACCTCGTTTAAAGTGTTTGGAAATTCGTTAGTTTAATCAATAGTAGCTATGTCGTCAAAATACGCCATATTGAGTAAATCTGGCAAGCTAACTGAACGCGCATATTAAATACTAGCTTATGAGGAAAAATTTCCGGTAAACAAACCCATTTTCATCCTTGTTGCTTGTCTACAATTTAAATGAATGAAATATCCTTATTTTATTAGTTCGAACAGTTAAACTTCAATTAGGTCAACCGTCTAAAGTTTATATATATAGCACCAGTTTTCTTCAACGCGGTTTTGTACGCATAATAGCGAAACCACACGTGTCTTTTTGGAACCAAAATGTCAGATAAGGGGGTAGGGGTCTTAGTCTAAGAGGACCGGGTGAGCCCTATCTACGCCATGTTGAATTCGCCAACTTTATGTACCCTTTTCTTGGAAATAGTAAAATAATTTTTGTACCAAGTGCGGTCACTCGCAGGTATTCTAAGTTCACATTAGCTACCAGTTTTTTTTTAGCTCTCTTTGCTCTATAAGAAGATTTTTTGCCTCCAACTTGACTTCTTGCTTGCTGGTTAGGCGCTCCATAAGACCCCTACCATGTTAGGATTGGCCCTAACAGTAGGTCCCTTCCTTGCTCACTTCCGGCGCGAAGTGAGTACAGCGCGTGGGGCAGGTCCTTCGCTCTGACTTTTCCTGCACTTTTTGTTTTTCTATTGTAATTTTGCACTTACATTTTTACCCAGTCCTTCCATTTGTTTCATGTCAGCTCAATCATGTTCTCTCTCTCACCCAAACAGCGAAAAAGAGCGTAGCTCTAACGCAATTATTTTCTCACGATCTGTATCTGTAACTTGACTTCTTTCGTATTGCATGCTGATAAAAGTAAAATATGCTCGAAATACCTGTCCATGGATCGAAAAGTTCGAATTGGCGGTGTATTGAATCCTGCGATGAACAATAGCCATGTTCCCATCCGGGGAAACCTTCAATAATAGCACCCTGGAGGATGAGGGGCTGAGCCCCGGGATTCTCGAGCTTCAATTTTTTTTTTTTATTTCATGGGAGTAATTCAGTATTTTACTCGAAACCAATTTTTGAGTTAGAATTTTTGACGATTCTTGACTCCATAAAAAATATTTGTCAATACATCGTCAAATTCTTGTGTTGAAATGTAACACACTACATAGTATAAGCGTCATTAACAAATTGGTCCTGCAAGTTTGATAGGTGTTAAAAAAAGGTACATGAACATGAAAAATTCATGTTTCATAAAAATGCATTTAAAGATTTCATTCATCTGATGAAAACGGTCAGTGTTCTGAACTTGGAAAAATTTCTGAAGCTAGTGTTTTTTTTTTTTTTTGATAAACAAGTGTGACATATGGTTGGAAAGGTAAAAGTTTTAACTTTTTTATGATGAAAAAAAGTGAAAATCGAATTTTTGGTCGAAATTGCCTTACCTGGTCCCCTCTTAAGGACATGCCGCAAGTTTTCATACATTATTACTTAAAAGTTTCTACTTAGTCAGTAGAAACTTTTTTGCAGTTTTGAGCTAATGCTACAAAAACAAAACAAAGATTGGGAACCTTTTCCCTTGGACTCCAGAACTCACGTTGTTTTGTTCGTTTCGCGAAAGAAAAGTTTGAGAGTACCGGTAATTTGACGTTGCGATGTTTCTGAAAACATGCTAAACATTTCTGAATCTTATAAACTTTGATTGATTACAAGAGTGAAAAACCTTTCCCCGAACAGCTCTTGTTCAGTAGGAAAAACTTTTGTCTGCATTCATTTGCTTGAAACTTCGTGTGATGCTATTTTTCACTTAGATAAATTTTAACAAAAGAAAATTACAGTGAACTCTCACTTATACACCGCCTCATTTATGCGCCTTTTTCACTTATACGACGATTTTAAATGGTCCCTGCGCATGCCGTAGCAAAATAATGATAATGTCACTTATTTATGCGTCGCTTTAAGATAAATATTTCACTTATGGGTCGAACTTTTCTTAAAAAGTAAAAATTTCAATTTTTTTTTCTTTAAATAAATAAGCATTTTTCTTCACTTTCCTCTTTAATATTTCGCCTTTATTGCTCACTGAAGGTATTTTTTCTGCATGAACTATAGTTCGGAGAGGGACAATTGTCTATTATGGATCGTTTTGAAGGGACCAGTTTGTGACTAGGTATGCTACAATTTTTGTTTTCTCCTTATTATTGTAGTTAGGTTACAGTAGTTATCAAACCGTAGTAATATGACCATTTTCTTTTGAAACATTCTTATTCATGCCCTCGTCAGAGCTTATGTTGCGTTTTAGCCCTTTTTTAGCCTTGTTCACTTATGCGTCACTTTTACTTATGCGCCTTTTTCTGTTGGTCCCTTGGGCCGGCGTGAGAGTTCACTGTAATTTTATGCTAGCGTCACTAAAACGTGCTTCCCCACACCTTGGTAATACTTTGAACTGAAAAATGTTAGTCGGAATTAACCCATTTATGCTTAGTGTCCTAGAAACGGGACCCATGTTAGTTACTGCATACAAAAAACTTATAATGGGTATATAGTTTTACTAAAGCTGTTTTTCACGAGTCAAATAGTCCTTCTTCTTGAGAAAACCAGTTACAGCCACTATTTGGACGTCAGAGTTTATTTGTTGACAGCTATTTTCAGACAAATCATTCAAGCAACGATTCAGCATGGGTAGCCACCGAAAGTAAGTTTTTTTGCGAGCTTATTTTTCATAAAATTAAACTATTTTAAAATGATTTGCTTAAAATGGATCACAGATGCCTTCTGTAATGTTACTTTGCAAAAGTAAAGTCGAGTAAGGTCGTATTTTGCTCACATATCTGCAAAATATCCCACAAATAGGACGTTAAATAACTTAATAAATATGGTAACGGCGAACTATTTTAAGCTTAAAATGTATGTAAACCATTCCAAGTAAGAGTTTTAAGTAGATAAAAATTTAAAAAAAATGTTAAAAAAAACTTGGGCATAAATGGGTTAAAATCGCTAACTATTTTTACAAATACAAGTATAAAAATTGTCAAAAGTGCAAAAATTGAATTTTGATTAAAGTTTTTACTGGAAAGTGAAATTTGTAACTCCGGATCTCAAACACGCTACCTTGCGGTAGTTTACAAAACTACCGAAAATGGTTTAACATTGGGTCTATTTTTGTCCTTAAATTTGGGGTGAAAGACAGGCATGTTGTGGGCATAGACAGTTTGAGACACGCATTTTTTATTTATTTATTTTTTATTCTTTAAATTATTATTTACGTAATTCTTAATTCAGATCAATCATTCGCAATATCATGAATATCTGATGAAACTGTGAATAAACAGTTTTTATTTATATTGTTCTGAGTGAATTTGAATAAAAATGAGTTTTTTTTTCTAAAGCTTAAAAGAGAGATTCAATAACATTAGCTGACGATATAAAGCAGTGAGTAACCGCCCCTAAGCAAGGGCAAAGGCAGAAACATGCAATACACCGCCAACTCGGCTATTTCGATCCATGGAACAATACCGTGTTTCGAGCTTAATGTGCCTCTCATCAGCAATGTGAATATACGAAAAGTAAAAGTCCCTCAGCATAGGAATACGAGGCAAAAATCCTCTTATCTAAGCAATTGGTTGGTAGCTAATGTAAAAATAGGAGTACCAGCGAGCGGACCAGCACTTGTGGTACGGTACAACTCGTAAATTTTTTTGGGCAAGAGCTCACGGTATATAAGCAAGTGAAGTAGGGTAACCGGCCCCCTAAAGCAAGGGCTCTAATGGAGCAGAACACATGCAATACACTGGACAACACTCGGCTATTTCGACATTCCATAGACTATAGGCTGACAAATAAGCTTATAAACATATAGCTAGACAAATACCCTTGACGAATAAGGGTCCTTTCCCCACACTTTGGCCCATGATTCAAAAACCCAAATTGATTTTAATTCACCTTGTAACTACCACACAAGTAAGGTCACCGTGGTGCAAAAAAATACTCTTAAAAATACTATCGCACTACGGAAATGAAAAATTTGTGGCCGAAAAAAAAAGCTTTCAGAGCAAAAACTAGCAGAAATAAAAGGTGAAATTTTTAATCGCCAAAAATTGGTTTTGGCTTACTGTGTTAGTATTGTGCTAGGAGAGAACCTGATGTGTCTTGGCGAGATAAACAATGAATTAACCCATTTATGCCCAAATTTTTTAACAATTTTTTCAATTTGTATCTGCTTAAAACTCTTACGTGGAATGGTTTACATACATTTTAGGCTTAAAATAGTTCGCCGTTGCCATATTTATTAAGTTATTTAACTTCCTGTTTATGGGATATTTTGCAGATATGTGAGCAAAATGCGACCTTACTTGACTTTACTTGTACGAAGTAACATTACAGAATACATCTGTGATCAATTTTAAGCAAATCATTTTAAAATAGTTTAATTTTATGAAAAATAAGTTCGCAAAAAAAAAAAACTTACTTTCTGTAGCTACCCATGCTGGATCGTTGCTTGACTGATTTGTCTGAAAATAGCTGTCAATAAATAAACTCTGATGTCCAAATAGTGGCTCTAACTGGTTTTCTCAAGAAGGAATATCCGACTTGTGAAAAACAGCTTTAGTAAAATGATGTACCCATTACAGGTTTTTGTATGCAGTAACTAACAAGCGACCCGTTTTTAAGCTACTGGGCATAAATAGGTTAAGAAATACTATGTAGAGTTAATTAGGGGGTTATTTCGCGAAAAAGCAGCCATCTTGTCCCGCACGTGTTACCCCTTTGCCCCCCCCCCCCCCCCCCCCCTGACCGAAACAACTTGAAACGACGTAACTGTTTCTCTCTCTTTCTCTCTATTTTTTAATGTTTTTTTTCGGTTCTTCAATTGGAAATTTTTTTTAAACCTAATTGCTCAAAAAACAATATTTTGTGTTATTTCATCCAGTAACTAACTAAATTTCGCTAGATTTAGCAGAAATGTATATTCAATGCATCCTACTGTAGAGCATTTTTGTAATAATGTACGTGCTTCATTACTATATTTTACTTCATTTTATTTTTGTTTTTTTCTTTCTTATTTATGTAGCAAATACGCCATTATTAACAATTAGCGAACACCATAAAAAAAAAGGTTTTTTTTTTTTTAAAAATAGCCTGTGTTTGCTGCTTGTTTACATCTTTAACGCGATGAAGAATTCTTAATTGAAATTTATTGCGGAAATTAGTTAAAATTATTACAGAGCGTGCTGCAATTAAAATTAGGCACGAATGTGAAAACGTCTAAATTTTTGAGTTTTTCAGAAAGAGGTGCTGAAGTTTTTCAAAGTATAAGTAATTTTAAACAAATTTTATACCTCCTGAGAATAACAGCTTAAATAATAAATATACTAAACCTTTAGAGATAGCGAAACATTGGATTATATGCCCACTGAGTTTTGTTAATTTTTCACGTCCATTTTGAGAATAAATGTAATGCTTTTAGTAGTTTTACTCAAAAAAGTTGTCAACTTAGGAATAAAGAAGTTGACATTGCACATTTTTCTACTACAAGTTGAAGAAGTTTGCTCCGGAGCTCTGAATTATATTTGACAACTGTGATGACTGAAGGGCTTCAACCAGTGTTTTAACGCATAATTATTGTGGATAACGAAATATTTGTTGAAAACGCTGAGTATAATCTGCAACTGGTAGACAAACATGCTCCTCTTTCTTTACATAGAAATCCGCTCCTATTGTTTCAGTTCCACAAATATGTATATGGTCTCTCCAATCATGCTCAAGTGGACGAAAAATGAATCTTTTAGCATATTTTGTTAAATTTGACACGTTTGTAGGTGTTGTGAATAAAGGTAAAAATTTTAAAAAGAGAAAAAAATCTGAAAGCCCTTGCCTCCCCATCCAAGATGGCGACATTTTCGGTCAAAAAACAAAAATGGCACTTCTTTAAAAAAAACTATTTTCTTTTTAAACTTTAAATCAGAGGTTCCCAAACTCCAGACCTGCACGCACCCCTCTTAAAAATTAATAACTTTACGTACCCTCCCCCCCTAATAGTTTGATGTATTTAAATCTTCTTTTCCCCTTGTATGCTTTTAACGTCTTTTTTTATTTATTTATTTATTTTTTTAAATGTTCGTATATTTTTTACAACTCTTGTCTAGTTATCATCATTGAACATTTTTTTTTTAATTTTTGGTAGAAAAAATCAATTCCAAAGTCGATAAGGTGATAAGTGGTTGTTAAAATTGATTGTTCTGCAGCGGTTTCTGCGTCCTGTAAGAATAAAAATAAGAAGTTTTCTATTTAATACAAATGTGCTTTTGTTTTGAATAAAAATATTGTTACTCGTGCTTTTATTTTAATTATTTGTAGGTTTTCGCCGGAGGGCACCGCGGATCTCGGTTGTCCACACTTCGGAAAACTGCTTCAAATCATTGGCTATGGCATTCCATTGGTGCTTATTGTGTTTTTTTTTTTTTTTATGGCTTAAAACTTTAAAGTGTTTATTTTTTAAAATAACTGCACAAAAAAATTTTTTTTAAGCTGAATGTTTTATTAATAAATTTATTGAAGTCCCGCCCCAGGTCCGTCATTTAGGAGGTCAGGGGTGTCAATTGCCCACCCCCTGACTTTCAGAAATCAATGTATTTATATATAAGTGGGCGTGGCTTTTACTGTTTTACCGATGAAATTGCATTGGGTTTGGGCCCTTTGCGCCCCCCCAGGAAAAACTTGAAATGACGGCCCTGCCCGCCCCCCCTTCCATCTAAGAATTACTGATTTCTGAATCTAAATGTATGTTAAATTAGGGTTATATTATAGTCGGGCAGTTTTGCAAACGACTGCAAAAGTCACCCAATTCAATGCAGCACAAATTGCCCCCCCCCCTCCCTTTTACCCGAAAAAAGGGAAACGTTGTCAACGACACAGGTTAACTTACCAGAGGAGCACTATACTTTACATTTGAAGACCTGCTGGGGTGGAAAATATACGAACAAGAAATTTTAAAAAACTACTTTTCCACATGTGTCATCTCCAAGCAATGATGACTCAATTGTTTGAAAGCCAGAACATCTTTGCTGCCAGAACATCTTCTATGTGTCAGGAATGCCACCAGGATTGCCAGACGTCCCGGATTTCAAGGGACAGTCCCGTTTTTTGAAAAATTGCCCCGCATCCCGGGAAACCTTGATACGGGACGGCTGAAGTCCCGTATTCTAAACTAGGGGCAACATTTTACAAAATAAAACATTGTTTTCAGAAAAAAATGAAGGAAAACAAAAAATGTGAAATAGAATGATAAGAAAATTGATTCAATCATAATGTTTTTTGGTTCTGAAGTGTAATGTTAGTGTTCCATTCAGTTAGAGTAGGAATCACTGTAACAGTCAATTATATATGCCCTTCTCAAAATTTTCCTTATGAAAGAAATAAAAGTGTTCAGCTACTATTAGTTACTACGTATTTATCTTTTCGGAAATTTGCTTTTCTTTTCTTTTATACTAAAAGATGTAACTTAATGTTATTCTATTTAGCAAACTAATATGCATTTTAACAATGTGAATATACATAATTTTCACAATGAACGGCAATAATAGAAATTGCAATGAGCTTTATGACAATTTAAAGACATAGCAGAACTTAGGAATAATTCTTACAGCAATAAAATCAAGTAGCAAATATGATTTCAAAAAAAGAAAGATTTTCCGACATTAGTATTAGAATTATTAATATATTAATATAGTATTAAAAAGACTGTACAGTTTTCTCCCCCTAAAGATATTGAATATTGTTTTTTTTTATTTATTTTAGGCTATCTTCTTATAGTTCGTTCGAGTAGCTAAGTTTAATTTTATGTATACTCAATTGTAATCCAAATTTTGTTATTGATTCATTAAATTATTTTGCACATTTTCAAATTTCCTCACTGGTACGTCTAGCTTTTCTGAAACATTAATACAAGCGGCTATTGTATCTTTTACGCCAAAATAGGCATGTCATTTGGAAAATCATGACGGGGTGTAAATTTCCTCCAACCCCCCGGTTTTAGAAAATGAATGTATTTACATATAAGTGGTCTTGGTTTTTGTAGATGTTTTTTTTTTTTTTTTTGGAAAATTTACATTGAATTTTTACTTTTTGCCAACCTGGCAAAATTCGCAATGATGGACCCATGTCATTAAAAAGGGGGTTAATAACAGTTAAATACGAACTTATACAATAGTTAATGTTAAGAAAAATGACTATGCAACAGTAAAAATGTAGTTTTTATTCATATGATCATTGTGTATTTTTTTTCTTCATGTACATTTGTGAGAAAGGTTTGATATTAAAGTCAATATTGTAAAAATTCAACCTTTAGACTTCATTTCTCAATTCTCCACCCCCCATAAGCCTGTCTCGTATTTACAGTTCTCAAATCTGGCAACCCTGGTGCCCACAGAGGGGATTCTGGGAAAAATAGCGCTATCAAAATTGGGGGGGGGGGGGTGTTCGAAGTAATTTATTTATTTATTTAAATTATTCATTAATTTACTTTTTAGATTTAATTTTTTTCTGATTTTTTTTAATAAAAATTATTTTAAATATTTTTTTAATTTAAATTATTTCTTTTATTTGTTTATTATTATTATTATTATTATTATTATTTTTATTATTTGTGTGCGTGTGCTTGGAATGTCTGGAAGGGAGAAAAAGCGATTCTATTCTGCGCATAACTCAAACTTAAAAAAAAATAATATAAAAAAAATAGTTCTAACGAAAAAAAAAATCTGATATGGACCCCACACTACTTCCTTTTACGTGTTAATTTCTTAGTAGTTGCCTTAATTGTTATAAAAAGTGCTTGAAGTGAGCAAGGTAACAATTCAAATATTTTCTCCCCTAATCTGCCACGAAACAATGCAAAAAATATTTTACAATGGTTAATTTTCTAAATATTGCTGATTTTAATATCATTCAGTGAATTTTTCGCAAAATATCGCCCATAGCGCCAAGTTGAACCCAAATTCAAAAAATAATTTTTTCACCAAATTTGTCGCCAACTTGGCGATACTTCGCCAAGTTGGCGTCAAACACTTGGCGACCAAAAGCTTGGCGACATATCGCCAAGTGGTCGCGCCAATTCATATCACTTGAGTCTGCATTGAAATTAACACTGATTTACCCCAAAAAAGGGGTAAAACACCCCCTTGGGAACATTCGAATGCAACCACAAGGGGAGGTGCACAACTAGACCATCCTCAGAGCCTACATACCAAGCTAGAAGTTTCTAAGGAATATAGTTTTTGAGTTATGCGAGACACATACGCACATACATCCGCACATACGTACATACAGACGTCACGAGAAAACTCGTCGTAATTAACTCGGGGGTGGTTGAAAAGGATTTTTCGGCAGCTTATATGTTGGTAGGTACATATGCACGTGCTGACAGGTCGTAAAAACTACTGAACATTAATTCGGGGGTGCGCAAAATCAAAATTTAGACTCAAATTTGAGTGATTTTTTTTTTTCGCGATCACAATACTTCCTTTACTACGTAAAAGGAAGTAATAAATGAATCATATTAAAAAAAAAAATAAATGAATCATATTTTTAAAAAAAAATCTGGTATGGACTCCACACTACTTCCTTTTACGTGTAAATTTCTTAGTAGATGCCTTAAGTGTTAAAATAGTGCTTGGAGTGAGCAAGATAACAATTCAAACATTTACACCCCTAGTTTGCCACGAAACAATGCAAAAAAATGTTTTACAATGATTAATTTTCTAAATATCGCTGATTTTAACATCATTCAGTGGATTTTTCGCAAAATATCGCCAATAGCGCCAAATTGAACCCAAATTCAAAAAATAATTTTTTCGCCAAATTTGTCGCCAACTTGGCGATATGTCGCCAAGTTGGCGTCAAACACTTGGCGACCAAAAGCTTGGCGATATATCGCCAAGTGGTCGCGCCAATTCATATCACTTAGTCTGCATTGAAATTAACACTGATTTACCCCAAAAAAGGGTAAAACACCCCCTTGGGAACATTCGAATGCAACCACAAGGGGAGGTGCACAACTAGACCCTCCTCAGAGCCTACATACCAAGCTAGAAGCTTCTACGGCATATAGTTTTTGAGTTATGCGACATACATACGCACATACGTACATACAGACGTCACGAGAAAACTCGTCGTAATTAACTCGGGGGTGGTTGAAAAGGATTTTTCGGCTGGTTATATGTTGGTAGGTACATATGCACGTGCTGACAAGTCGGAAAAACTATTCAACATTCATTCGGGGGTGAGTAAAATCGAAATTTAGACCCACATTTGAGTAAATGTTTTGTTCGCGATCACAATACTTCCTTTACTACGTAAAAGGAAGTAATAAATAAAAAAGAGGGGTAAAATAAAAATAAAAATCACAGGAGGGTTGTGAACATTTTGGGGGGGGGGGGGGCTGATTTGTGACATTGAGCTAGGGGGCGGCACCCCTGCTATATGTTGCCTAGTGCTTCACTCGCAATTAGATCAGTTCGAAAATTAGAAAAATAAAAAAATTTGAATTTTAACATCTCGAATATCCAACATTATGATGTCTTTCGCACTTGACGTATTGTGGAAGTGCAACGAATTTTGTGGATGATACTGCCTGTGGATTGAGACATCCGAGAACACATGACCCAATTTTGTTTCACTAGCGTTCAAGTCATTTTGGCTCACTGGATAAAGCAGTGAGTTGCCATCAGCCCGGATCGCGACACACTTCCAGACGCCTCATTGGCTACCCAGCAACTCAACAGATGGCTCCAGTACCGTGCTCAGCAATCCTGCTAGGTGTAGATTGAAAAAAGGCTCTATGTTTACGCGAGGACGCGTGAAAAAGGCTTGTTTACGAAAGTGACATTGACCAGACCCGCCATATTGTAAAAGAGGGACTACACGATATTTGAAGTCCAACAACGAAAAGAAATTCGCGCAATAAGAGTCACAGCCAAAAAAAATACACCACAAGCAGAGTGTAGGAAAAAAAGGCTTGGTCTTACTTTCCACTGTTTTTCTCCCCTCCCTAAAGTTTAAGCTTCTATCCCTCCCTCACCCCACCCCCCCCGCCCCTCCCCCCCACGTCTTCCTCCATGGATCCTCGCGCCTGTGGCAAAGAACGTTGTACAGGGTCCGGTGCAATGAATATTAGGATATGAACGAAAAAAAAAAAATCATGCCATTTACCATATCACATACTGTCGGACCCGCTTAAACGAATACTGTCGGTTCCAAGAAATATTATTCGATTAAACGGGGTATTCGATTAAGCGGGGATCTTTAACATCGCCTATGGCATTCGGTTCCGAGACATTTTATTCGTCTAAGCGGGGTATTCGTTTATCCGTTACCTGATTAAGCGGTGACGACAGTATGTCATTATTTGATTTTGATTATGACACCATATATAGATGGTCGCCATCAGGACCAGTGCTTCTCTCTATGCTTCGAATGAAAGCGTCCACCACTCGATCCCGCACGTTTGATGGGATCTGCTCCACAGTTCTAAGTATCATTTCCTTTGAGTTCAGCCACGGTATGAGGACGTGTAGCGTACGCATTACTCTTTTAGAATCTCCACAAGGGGAAACGGGTGCGGAGGAGATCCCATTGAACAAGCTGGATCGGGTGGTGGAAGCTTTCATTCGAAGCATGGAGCTAAGCACTAATCCTGGTGGCGACCATCTGTGCGGTGCCATAATCAAAATGAAATAATGGCATATATGGTGCTGTAAATAGCACATTTTTATTTCTTTTCGTTGCGTGTTTTAATAAATTCTCGTTTGTTTTGAAGTTCAGAATTTTGAGATTGGATATTTGTTTAAATCCTAGAGCTCAAGAAGTCATTACAACCCATAGCGCCGGCCACATTGTCTAGTGGTCAGAACAGTCTGCTACGGATGGTGTGGCCAAGGGTTCGAATTCCGGCTCGGACATGGATGTGCTTTCTCTCTCCTGTCGTTGTCCTTCTTTGCATGAATGGGTTGTTGTGAAAGGTTGCCTACCCTATAAATGGGTCCCTATGGCATGCGTGTACTGTGGAAGTCGGACTTCACACCAAATTACGATACAGTTGGAAAAGTGAAGCAGCTCACCCCAAATTTGCCAGCCTGGCTGGCGTACGACAAAAAAAAAATAAGAAAACCCCATAGCATACAAGGATTGGCAATGTTTATCTAAACTCAAGATTTTGGAGAATATGACCCCCCAATGCAAGTCCTTTATTTGGGAGGGTAAGGGGGAGGGGGTTAGTTTCCTCGCTCCTTGACTTTGGAAATCAATGTATTTACATATAAGGGGATGCGGTTTTTGTTGTTTTCTGATAAAATTGCATTGCGTTTGCCCCTTTTGCCCCCCCCCTGGAAATACTTGAAATGACGGGCTTGCCCCAAAGTCACCCCCCCCCCGTCTCTCTTTGCCGCACGCATGCGCACCACAGACCAATACAAAGAATCCTTGTGGTAGCTACTGAAGAGTTCAAAATTTTATTGTAAACTAGCTTATTACCCGGCGTTGCCCGGTACTTATTAAACATCTTCGCAAAAATTAGAGTAAATATCTGTTGGAACCTCCAATTTTAGTGCATGATACAATATTTGTGACAATATTCCAAGGAAATTAGAACATGAATTGAACATGAATTGTTTTTAGAACATGAATTAGAACATGCAAATTAGAACATGAATTGTTTTTGACTTATTTCATGATAAAAATGAAATAGGTGAGCTTTGAATTGATAATTCATTGTTCATCGTAATCTTTGTTGGAAAATACTCATATCTAAATGTGTAAAATTTTACCAATTTGTATGCTTATAAACTTATCTCTATTACTCTATATGTTCAAAATTGAATAAAAATGGCCATTTTGAGCCTTTTGGATTTTTTTTAAATTCCAAAACCCTGCCTATGTGAATTCTGGTGCATCAAGGAACCTCTGTGCCAAGATTGATGCAAATCCTACGAAAAATGTGAATTTGTATAAGCAACAAAAATGCAAACATACATGCATACAAATATACATACATCCATTTATATATATAGATTTCCCAATTATATCTACCGCAATTAATAAATTGTGTATTATGTGGTACAAGTAGGCTGTATAGTTAATACACTGCGCTTTTCTGGTTTGATTCCTATGTGATTAATGCAAACGAGTTATTAATCTGCCAGTAATTGATTTATTATTATGAAAATGGAAATTTCATCGAAACAACAGATGCAACAACTTAAATATTTACGCATTTCACTTCAGTGCAGTTAGTTGAATATTCAATGGTGTTTTGCTTTAAATTTTACATTTTGAAAGTGATTTGATCAAAGGTTAATTATTGCTGTTCACCATTCTGTAATAGAGTGCGTAATTTCTGTCTGTAAACCGCCAATTTGACGTGTTGAAATGGAGATTATTTATTTTACAATCTTACTTAATGTATACAGCTTATTTGAAATGCTAAACAGCCAAGTGTATTCAAAGGTACTTTCAACACGCATTTTATTATGCAACGAGTGACCGCCCATAAGCCGGGGCCAAAGCAGAACTGAAACAAATGCACCCACAGCTCGGTCATGGCATCCTAAAACTGCAGTTCCGTCCTTATTCTGGACTCTTTAGTCAGGAATAGCCAATGATAAGAGGATCTTTGCCTCCAGCTCGGTCATTGGCTGTTCCTGACTGAGGAGTCCAGAATAAGGAAGGAACTGCAGGATGTCATGACCGAACTGTGGGTGTATTTGCTTCGACGCATTTTAATCTTTTAATTCATTCTCTTCTCACTTTTTTCCTTTCACTTTTTTTCTGAGGACTCTAAAAACTTCCTTTAAATGTTTCTAAACTGCCCTCTTTGAAATTTATTTATTTAGAAGCATTAATGTCTTTTTAAAGACAAAAATTTTCAACTCAGAATCCCTGTTTTTTTTTTTCCAATTCTGTAGTTTCCTACAGTTGTAGTACTCAGCTGGAACTAAATGAAAACCGATTCATAAGTGCATTAAGCTTAATATATTTTTAGCATGTTCTTATTCTCTTATGTTCTTGTATACATTTTCTCTCCGTCTCTTATGCGTTGATTACAATAATAACATGTAACATTACCATGATTATATTTATATTTAATACTAATTGTGATTTGATTTCACGTTTAGCCAAAAGTACAAAAATGTTGTCTGCTAAAGCTTGATACTTTTTGTAAACAAACTGTTGTGCAGGGGTTTGTTGGCGGAAACATTTCCAAATTAGAAATTGAGATCTTTAATTTCCCTATAGCCTTGCATATGATTAATCTGGCTAATTAAATTATTTTTTAGGACTGAGATTGTTTTTAATAATTGGATGATGAATAATCATCAATTCATTTTTAAGTGCATGGAATGTTGAAAGATTGATATGATTAATTAATACATAATGGCATAAAGTAAAACCAATCAAAGAAGCAATCAACATGTAAGATCTAGAAGAGTATCCGTAATCTTAATTTATGTAAATAATTAGCTTTTGTTCGGTTTACTGAACTGCAGTAGCTATAGTCTCTATAATGGTTACAGTAGCTGCAGTTGAAGTAGGTTAAACCAGTCGACTGAAGCTCTGTAATCGTTACTGTATCTGAGGTTAAGAAAGGTTAGGCCGATAACCAAGACTCTGCCTAAACTGGATGGCTCTATCAACTGAAGCTGTAGTAAGCATAGCCTCTTTTATGATCACTGCAACTCCGGTTGACAGAGGTTGTAAGCAAGGGTCTATTGGGGTCGTTCAAATAAAAAGCTACCAAACGATACTGCGTGTCTAAGGAAGACGTTATTAAAAGTATTCACCATAGGCCTGTGCATCAATGTTTTACTATTGAACATCGATGTTTTGAAACATTATTGTTTTCACATCGATGTCGCACCACTAATGGACACTCAAGCATGTTAAGTCTTAACATTGGGTTGGGGGTAGAACGGGTAAAATATTTTTTTTTTTTACCCCTTACCTTCTCACTGTTTCATTTTTTTTACAATTTAAAGCTTTGTGTTTAAACTTTTATTTTGAAATAATCAAATTTCTGCTGAAAAAACACACATTGTGTAAACACACTGATTAAAGTTGCATTGAAAATTAATAGAATAAAAACCACAGGTGCAGAGAACCCAAATACTTCTCAGACGACGCTATAAAAGTCTCCGTTACGAAAAGAGTAATTTGCCAGCGCTACCTATGAACGACTTTATTAACTAGAGATTTTGATAGCTGGGTAATTCCATTGTGACTAACATAACATTTAGAGTAAATTTTTAATCTTTCTTTCTGTGTGTGAGCCTTATTTTTGTCACAATACCAAAAACAAGGTGTTATTCTTCTCCGCATAGATGAGTTGTTTAAGTTAATATACAAAAAGAATAATATTAACTTCATTTTTGGCAGTTAGAGGACATTTTGATCAACGTGACTAACATAACAAATTTGAAACAGATCTGTTATGTTAGTCACGTTGATCAAAATGTCCTCTAACTGCCAAAAATGAAGTTAATATTATTCTTTTTGTATATTAACTTAAACATCTATGCGGAGAAGAATAACACCTTGTTTTTGGTATTGTGACCAAAATAAGGCTCACACACAGAAAGAAAGATTAAAAATTTACTCTAAATGTTATGTTAGTCACAATGGAATTACCCAGCTTTCTTCATTAACTAAAATTATACTTTACAATGTAAAAATACAGTTCAAGGTTTGAAACAGATATGTTTGTATACTAAAAGGGAAATTTGTGAAGTTTTTACAGTTCAAGATTTTTTTTTTTTTTTTTGTGCTTAAAATTAGTTATAGAAAGAAAGTGTAAACTTTAACCACCAGTGTTATTTATTTTGCTTTGTATATATATTTAAATACATACTGTTTACGATATCGGCGTGTTATAAAAATGAACAAATTCTTTAAATCTCTCCCCCAAATTGCAGGGAGGGACAAGCAAAAGAAGATTGTTAATCATAGCAGCGTATTATGCCGTGCTAAGCACAAAAGTCGTATCTGCGCTTTTTTAACAAAATTGAGTTATCGATACCAGATGGCTCTTCGTGACGTAGTTTACCTACGTGCAATATTATATGACCGTTTGAAAACGGGAAGTATTTTTTGAAGAATTCTGAAAAAGTATCAACTGAATCAAATACATTGGTAGTGCAAAACTTTAAAGAGTAATATCTCAGTTTGAGCTCGACTGCAGTCGGCATTTCAACTCAAACTGAATTTTTACTCTTAAAAGTTTTACGCCACCAAGTATTTGATTCAGATGAAATTTTTTCAGAATTTTTTTAAAAAATATTTCCCGTTCTCAAACAACCATATAATTTTGTATTCAGCCAAAATGCGTCACAAACAGCCACCTAGTGACGATAACTCAATTTTGTTTAAAAGTGCAAATCAGACTTTTGTGCTTAGCACGACAGAATACGCTGCTATGATTAACGATCTTCTTTTGCTAATCCCTTCCTGCAATTTGGGAGAGAGATTTACTAGGATTCTTCCGAGCTCGAAACACAGTTATCATAAAAAGTATGTACTCACATATATATACAAAACAAAACAAATAAAACTGGTGGGTAATTTAAAGTTTACACTTTCTCTCAAAAACTAATTTTAAGCAAAAAAAAAAAATCTTAATCAAGCCTGCGCTTTGCAAAAAAGTGCGTCGTTGAGAATAAGAATCAGTTATATTCGTTTCCCAAAATCCAGAATTCTGAACGCGGAACTAAAGATCTAGAAAGTTTTAACTTGAACCCTTTTACAGGGTGGTTATTAATTAACCACCCTGTAAAAGGGTTCAGGTTAAAACTTTTTAGATCTTTAGTTCCGCGTTCAGAATTCTGGATTTTGGGAAACGAATATAACTGGTTTTGATTCTCAACGACGCACTTTTTTGCAAAGTGCATTCTTGATTAAGATTTTTTTTTTTTGTTCTTAAAACTGTAAAATGTAAACTTTAAACTAACTACCAGTTTTATTTGTTTTGTTTTGTATATATATATGAATACATACTTTTTATGATAATGTCGTGTTGAGTTGGTTGAAATCAAGTAAATCTCTCCCCCAAATTGCAGGGAGGGATTAGCAAAAGAAGATCGTTAATCATAGCAGCGTATTCTGCCGTGCAAAGCACTGAAGTCGTATTTGCACATTTTAACAAAATTGAGTTATCGTCACTAGGTGGCTGTTTGTGACGCATTTTAGCTAAATACAAAATTATATGGTTGTTTAAGAACGGGAAATATTTTTAAAAAAATTCTGAAAAAATTTCATCTGAATCAAATACATGGTGGCGCAAAACTTTTAAGAGTAATATTTCAGTTTGAGTTGAACTGCCGACTGCAGTCGAGCTCAAACTGAGATATTGCTCTTTAAAGTTTTGCACTACCAATGTACTTGATTCAGATGATACTTTTTCAGAATTCTTCAAAAAATATTTCCCGTTTTCAAACGGACATATAATATTGTACGTAGGTAAACTGCGTCACGAAGAGCCACCTGGTATCGATAACTCAATTTTGTTAAAAAGCGCAGATAAGTCTTTAGTGCTTAGCACGGCATAATACGCTGCTATGATTAGCGACCTTCTTTTGCTTATCCCTTCCTGCAATTTGTGGGAGAGATTTACTAGAATTTGCTGATACCTTTGAACATTATCATCGTGAACAGTATGTATTCAAATATATAAACAAAACAAAACAAATAAAACTGCTGGTTAGGTCAAAGTTTACACTTTCTCTCTATAACTAATTTGAAGCACAAAAAAAAAAAACGAAATATATGTATATATTGCACTCTAAAAACTTCATAAATTTCCCTTTTAGTATGCAAACATGTCTATTTCAAACCTTGAGCTGTATTTTTACATTGTAAAGTATAATTTTAGTTAATGAAGAAAGCTTTTAAAATCTCTAGTTAATAAAGTCGTTCTTATGTAGCGCTGGCAAATTACTCTTTTCGTAACAGTGATTTTTATAGCGTCCGTCATCTAGGAAGTATTTGAGTTCTCTGCACCAGTGGTTTTTATTTTTTCAATTTTCAATGCAACGTTAATCAGTGTGTTTACACAATGCGTGTTTTTTCAGCAGAAATTTGATTGTGTCAAAATAAAAGTTTAAACACAAAGCTTTTAAGTGTAAAAAAATGAAACAATGAGAAGGTAAGGGGTAAAAAAAATATTTTACCTGTTCTACCCCAAACCGAAGGTTAAGACTTAACGTCCATTAGAGGTGCGACATCGATGTGAAAACAATAATGTTGTGTTAATTTGTGTGACAAAAATATTTCAAAAACTCAGGCTTAAAACAAGTGCAATATGAAGATAGATCCAATTTCATGAAACATTTCCCAATACACTGGTTTTGAACTTGAGAAATAAGTTATCTTTTTAAAATTACCTAACATGGTGCTTTATCCAACTAATCATAAGTTATTTTACGCCAGAGCAACCAGGTATAATATTAATGTGTTTCAAATACCTGTAACGAGGCTGGAAACGAAGTGTCAGCTAGGTCAGCCCTCCACTAAAAATGAATCAAAACCGCTAGATCTCAATAAAAAGTGAATACAAAGTATAACACTGTTTCCTCCTTAGTCCTGGCTCAGGGGCGGCTACTTATTGCTTCGTGAAGTATATATGGGTGAATATCAGAAAAAATGCCAATTTGACCATGGAAATTTTCAAATTTTAAAGATACTCAGAAAATAGAAATAGTGTACTTAAAATACACATTAGTAACAATTTTTTAATAATTAGGGGCATGGTCAAGGTAAACATTTCACCCCATTTTAGAAGGGGGGGTGCCTTTGAGCGTTACCGACATGATGAGAATGCTACCGATCTGACAAATATTACAGATTTCCCACTTAGTGTACAAAAGTAAAGACATTTACTACCTTTTATGTTTAAAAAGAAAATATTAACTACTTGGAAGAAAATAACACTTACACAGCCTCAACGCTTTTTTGTTTCATAAATAAAATTATAGACTAATTAAAAGTTAGTTAAAGTTTAAATTAGTGCGGCAAAGTTTTTATTCAAACAGATAAATAGATTAATAGTTAAAAAATCAAAATAAAATAAAATTCTTAACACAATCTTAAAAAACGGAATTAATTCAAGATAGTCAGAGTTTGGCGGGGAGGAAGATTTGCCCTAAATTGTTCGTAAGTTTTCCATTTTAAAACAAAATTATATTTTTGGGTGCAGTAGTTACAAACGAAAGTCTGAATATTGATGTAAAAGAAAAGAGGCAATAATCATAAAAAATGGCAATAATTTTGATTGAAAACTCAGAATTTGCAAATTTTTTTTTGAAGCAATTTAAAAAGTTTTTGAAGCATTTAAAAAAAAAATTACTTCCAATAATGGTAAATTTGGCAGGAAAAACGATGAACATTATCATCGTTCTTTAAAACTCAACTCATCACACGAAGAAAGAATTGCGAAAAAACATCGGTAACACACGCATCAGTTTCGTAACAAATAGCTTCTACTTCGGCGCTGCCGACATGACAAATTTCCCGTAATATGACAGCTGAACATCCCAAATACAAGATTCGAAAATAAAGACACCTTGTTATGTCCATGGCAATAGGTTTCTTTTCCATCATGCAAAAATAGATTGAAAAATTAATTTATTTTGTGTCTTAATTTCCGCTGCCGACATGACACTTCATTTGGTAGAAACGGAAAAGTCAAGATTGAAAAAATCTTACCTGTAACTCAATGCAGCCGAAGTGAAAATTTCCTATTGGAACTGAAACATCACATTTTACAGCTTCACCCAGCGTACTTTTTGGCACCGAAGAATGTTTTTTCTAGATTTTACCATTTCGGAAGTTGGCTCACTCCTCATGTTATGAAAACTTGTGACAACAAGAAATTGCTTTTTTTTATCGATCTTTTATCGATCTAAATTCATTTTATCTTTAACACAAGAGTTAATCGTCATAGATAAACATAAACACGTTATTTCATTTTGTATTTGTTTCTGCTGCGATGTTTTATAATCCACAGGGTTTTTTTGAACTTTGCGATTCGAATGTGTGACGTGCTGCGGACATGACATTGAGGCAATAAAAAGAGTTATATTGTCGCAAACTAAAGTAAAATCTGAAAATGTTGTCATGATTGTATGTGCGACGCAGTTTACCATATGAAAAACTAGCCGGGTAACCCCGGCCCTGCCCGGGTTTCTGTGGGTCTAGGGTGGTTTAGTGAAACTCATTCATAAATTTCCCAACACTAAAGTGCATATCTATAAACATAATGGCTACTTCTGTAAACAATGGCTATGTTATGGATAAACTATAAAAAAAAATAATGCAAGCTAAAAAAAAATAGCACGCTACAAATAATGTTTGAGTAAATAGGAAATGTTATAAGCTTGGTATATTAAAATAAATATATATTTACAGTATCAATCGCACTGAAATTAACCATTTCCAAATATTGCTCGTTAAATAAGTCCCATTATTAGTTTCCATCCTCGTGACAACATTGGTGAGGTGAAAACATCTTATGTGCCTAATTTAGAAAATTTTTTGACTATAAACACTTTCTATTCTCTAACTATTGCCAAAATCAATTTCTTTTTATTTCACCCGTTAGCTATTGTAGGATCAGATAAATATGAAAATTTTTAGAAGGCAATAAATTCCATACTTACTCCAGAGAAGCCTTGGTTCAAAATTTTCAATATGATTACAATCAATATTGTTGCTGCATGGCACCAAATTTTTGCAACAATGGGTTGAAAATTTAATCATTTAATGGGGGAAATGACATCAAATTAACTGTTTTCCATAATAACTTTTTTAAACTAAGCTTTTTAGAAATAAATTATAGCTTATCCTGCTCCCTGTTACTGTAGCTATCTACGGTGAAAAAATGGTTAAAATCGGTTCAGTAGTTTGGAAGATTACCCCGGACATACGTTTTCAAAAGTAGTCTTTTATGTATATAGATAATTTGTGTTTTATTTACGTTGGTTTTTCATTCCAATCATGCTTCTGTATGATTGGAATGAAAAACCACCAGAACCAGACTAACGCAAGTTCAAAAATAGCAATTTTTACTTTCTTACTGCATTATATATAAAATCTTCTTCGCATAGACCCATGAGAACGTTATTTTACAGAATAAATACCTCCGCAATGATTTAGCAGCGTTAAATGAGCGCGAGTCCCACCCTTTTTACACATGAGACAAACGTTTTCGCTCTTTCCTGAAAAGCAGCGAAAATGAATTGATGGAAATCTGGCTCTGAGGTAAATTTAACCACAAAGCTTATTTGATCATTCTTAATTTGGCGTAACATCATGGTTTTCATTTCCTCACTAGATGAAATACGACGTTAAGAGATTAAAGTTGAATTTTTTGAATGAAAACAATAAGTTAGAGATTAAAAATTGTTAAAGCATGAATTCTGCGAGATTTATTAATTTTGAAGATTAAAACGTTTCGGGGAAGCTCTTATCAACAGCTTTTCTGTAAAACAGTTTGTTATGCTCATTATACAGAGGATTAAGATCATATCTTGCGTAGTCGATAGTATTCTGCTCTACGCAGCAGTGGCGTATATAGGATTTTATTTCGGAGGGGGCCCATATAACCAAGCTTAGCCTCCCCCCCCCAACTTTCTTTTTTTCTTCGCTATTACTGTAAGACAGGTAGAAATTTTCAAATTGAATTAAAATATTGTAATTTTTGGAAAAGATAGAAAATTACGAAGTTTTAGATTCCCTCCAAAACTTTTTTCAAAATTGAAATTATTTATGCTACCTTTGATGACGTTGGAGGATCAAGACTCCTCTGGGAAACTTACTGAAACTTAAATTCTAAACAAGCAATTTCAGGCTTTCTTTAGTGACGTTAAAGGAATTGAGAAGACTCGGGGCATCTCTTCTGAAATATTTTGACACTGAAGCACAACTCAGGATATATTTCTTCATATGATAGAGTAAAAGAAAAGGTGAGTTTTTTTTTTTTTTTGAACTGAAGTCTCATTTCAGTTATCTTTGCGAAGTAAAAGTCCAAAGACCCTCCCCTGAAAGATTTTCGATAAAAAGATGCGCAATTTCGCGTTTTCTTTGGAGACGTTATAAGACAAAAGGTGGTTAGGGATCTCCCTCCGAAAATTTTCAAAATTGAAACCTTAAGCCATCTTTACTTTAGACCATCTTTGGTAGTAACGTTAGCAAGGGCTCTCTCCCGAAATGTTTCGAAATTAATGCTTTAAAAACATTTTTATTTAGGTTATCTTAAGTACCGTCAAGAGAAGAGGTAGGATTCGGGTGCTGTGCCCAAAATTTTGCTGCATTGAAGCTTGAAGAATGCAATTTTAAGCTCTGTTTTTTGAAACTGAAGATTCAAAATTTTACTTTTAGCAGAGGTGCCCATTATCCCCAAGAGCAAAGACTTATCATCCAAGAATTCCACGAAGATCCCTCTAAAAACGAGAGCCAGATGTGAAAGAAAAAGGAAACAAAAACTTTTAAAAACGCCCCTTAAAAATAGTTCAACAGCGCCGCTTACGCCATGATTCTTGATAGGAACAACTGCTTTTAGGCTTTGTTTGACAACATTTAGGATAATAAAAGGATTTAGGGACTCTTCCAGAAATTTTTGGGCATAGAGACTAATTCGAGAGCTCTCTCTTTTCAAAAAACACATTTTAGAGCTAAAGACTCTAGAAAAGTAAGGGGGATATCAACTACCGTTAACTGTTTGAATTTCGAATCTCTAAAATGCCATTTGAGGCAATGTTTGACCAAGGTATTGAAGAAGCGAGAAACGAACTCTCTTCCGAAAATTTTTGGACATTGAAGTCTTGAACCTGCAACTAAATTACACGTTGTAAAAGCGAAATTTTAAGACCTCTTTGGCGACTATTTTTCGTTCAGCTGAAAGCTTGCAAATTATTTGTGAAAAAACTAAAACCGAAAATGATTGCACTTTATTTTAAATTTCTTGCCCTGGAGGAATGATTACACTTTATTTTAAATTTATTGAGTGTAGCATTACTTTAAAGACTCTTATTTCCTGACTGACTCGAAACACAGGGGGAATGAGAAGAAAGAGAGAAACGTAATTTGCTGACTAATAATCTACATGTGTTGAATATTTTTCATTTAAAGATTTCTATTCAAAATAATTAGGATTTTTTCTTTGCGTTTTCTAATTGAAATATCTTCATTTTCCCAAGACACGTTCTTTTTTCTCTCCAGTAAATCGCAAAGGCTCCCTGACCCTCTTGGGTTGCTATTTTTCAAGCTAGAAGTATGTAAATAATTTTAGAGTAAACTTAAACCGAATAATAATAACTACCTTTATTTAAAAAAAAATCCGATTTTTTTTCGGGGGGGGGGGGCGGGGTACAGGAGGGAAATACCCTCTGGAGCCCTCCCTTATATACACCTTTGAAAACAATGTTAATAGAGTGTGGGCTTTTTTCTTAAGAATTTTTTTTTTTTTTTGAGCAAACACGAACCGAACACCTACTTTTGAAAAAAATCTTTCTCGATTCCGGAGGGGGGGTCTCGCCCCCCCCCTTAAATACGCCCTTGCTGTGCAGCTATTTAGATAAATATTTGCTTCACGGCTTTTCATATGTTGGATACTTCTCATAAATTAATTTTACTTCTAAACATTCATAAACTTCCTATTAAACAATCTAAAAATATTTTCGCAGTGTCTAGGTTAAAGAAACAAGCTAAAAACATACTGTCGTACCAGAACAACAGTAGGATATTTTATTGTTATTCTTGGGATAAGATACTTTACTGTTGCTCTGAGCCAACGATGTTCGGAATTTCCGATTTTTTTCCGTACAGCTGTACTTTAGGGTGTCATCAGTTTTTTAAGTTTTAAAATTACTTTATAGAAATAATAAAAAAAATATTAAAATTTGTGATCCATTAAAAAAGTACCTTTAAGATTCAAATAATATTTGACAAAAAATGTTTCTCACGGAATTCAGTTCAGTTCAATTAAGTTTAATTGTAGTCAAAATGATTAATGTGAGAAAACCGTAAATGATAGTAAAAAAAAAAAAAGGATTACCATCATAGTTTATAGATTGATAGTGTCAGAATAACGTCATAATATTGACAATAAAAACATTTAACCGGTTTCTGACTAATCACAAATTATATGTCTTCAGTTTTTTTTTGTAAATTTATCATTTTTTTTTTAAATTTTAAGCCGGGTTACACCATGCCGCATACAGCTGCTTTTCTGGGACTGATTGAAACTCGGGAGTGTTCGGTTCTTACGCACCATGCGGCAGCATACGAATGCCTAGCCTACCCGCTTTAGGCTACCCTCCCATACACTATAAAAATAGATGTTATTTTTACAGTAAAATACAGCTAATTTTGTAATAACAAACTGTAAAAATTGCTAATTTTACCGTAAAAAACTTTATAAACTGTAAAATTGCTAATTTTACAGTTTATTACTATGCATTTTACAGTTTTAAACTGGGACCACTGCTGTCAGTATTATACTGTTGTTTTTACAGTATAATACAGCTAATTTTGTGGGAAAAAACTAAAATTGGGGTAATAAACTGTAAAATTTCTGCTTTGCAGTAATAAACTGTAAAATTAGCTATATTACAGTTTATTACTGTGCATTTTACAGTTTTAAACTGGAACCTCTGCTGCTTGTATTATACTGAAAAAACAATGGTTTATGTTTTGAAGTGTAGGTGAAATAAGAAATTTGTTTTATTTAACATTTTTTTTGCAATAGATTATTATTTTTGTTTACAAAATGATCTTTACTTTATTTTTAGATGTCTTTCGGCAAATTTTTTCCTATTTTCGACACTTTTGGGAGCGGATATTTTAAAGCTATTGAACTTGTTTTTTTTCAACAATTGATCCTATAAAGTTCCTGATGAAGCATCATTTTTTTTTTCTTTGTGACGTTTTAACGATGCGAATGCTTGTGGTAATATATTTTTAAACATTTCATGCTTGTATATTTGTATAAAGCATTCTAAATAAAAAAATAAATAAAAGAGCCTATTTTTATTAAAAAAGTTACAAGATATACAGCACAGCACTGAGCTAAATTTTTATTGGGCCTGCAATAAAATTTAGCTAATTTGATGCTAAATTAAAGCTAGCACCAACGATATGAAAAATCTAAATTACTTTTAACAGTTTAGATTTAAATCACATCTTTTTTAAACATCAATTTTAGATAAAAAGCAGGCATATTTAATTTCTTGTTATTAGAAAAAAAGAAAAGTAGTGAACGATAAACAGCTTTTAATTTTCAAAGAACCATAAGCTGCTTAACTGCTTATCTTAGTAACTAAGTAAACTACTATCTTAGAATATTAATTCAATTAAATTAATACCGTGAGGTAGTAATTTACTGATTTTTTTTATCAAGTTTTGTGAAACTATTGTTTTGCTAATATTTAGAAGTCGTTTCTCCAGTCTTTTGCAGGTTGTTATTTTACACTTCCCATAAGAACTTTGCTGCTGTTTTTCAGCCTTATGTTTAGAACAATTGCAAATAATAACTAAAGTACTTTCGAGTATTTCACTTTTTTTAACGAGTTTTGGCTTCTGCACTCTTCTATACTAGTATAATTATTTTCCACAAAAACAAGTACACTGCAAAAGAAGAAGGAAAAAAAAAAGTGTTATTTTTACAGCATAATACTGGCAGCCGAGGTTCCAATTTGAAACTGTAAAATGCACAGTAATAAACTGTAAAACTAGCAATTTTACAGTTTATTACTGTAAAGTTAGAAATTTTACAGTTTATTGCCGTAAAATTAAGCTGTATTATACTGGAAAAACAACCGTATGATACTGGCAGCAGAGGTTCCAGTTTAAAACTAAAATGCACGGTAATAACTGCACGGCACTGTAAAATTAGCAATTTTGCTGTTTATTACTGTAAAATTAACAAATTTGCAGTTTAGTACTGCAAACGTATAAATTTTACAGTTTATCACTGTAAAATTAGCAATTTTTAGTTTATTACTATAATGTTAGGTGCATTGTACTGTAAAAACAACATTCATTTTTTACAGTGTATGAAATTAAAAAAAAATGGCCCATCTGGATTAACGCAGTAACAAATGAGGGCGTATTGTAATGTCTGAACACTAGCAGTGCAAGAGCTGCAGGTAAATAAGGTATAGGGAGTTTGCTTGAAGTTCTGCTTTAATTTTGGCCATATGCTGAGGTGCCTCAGGAGAATTCATGGCAAATCGGGTTGGTGCCAAGCATCTACTATAAAAGTATCTAAATTTTCTTCGGACATTCCTGGTTTATCACAAAAACGTGACTAAGTTTTGTTGGGATTTTTCGTATGACGTATAAAATATTAAGAAGGCTTTATTTTTACTAGTGGATTTAAATAAATTAACTGATGCTAGAGCCGCTATATAGACAGGCCGACGCATCAAGATTAAGTTTCACCACTTTGGATCCAATTCCTTAACTTTTACTTTCAAATTTTCATTGTTGAGGAGTAGGGTTACCAGAAAAAAGTTTTGGCACATTGCTAAGCTTTGCCAAATCCACGTGTCATTAATAATTGCTCACAGTGAAAAATTACCAAAACGCGATTACTGGCCAGAAAAGACAACCACTTAAATACACAAACACGCGCTGGATCCATAGTGGTGAAACTTAATCTTGATGCGCCGGCTCGTATATATAGGGGCCTTAACTTATATAGGGGCTTTGAATATTTATCAAATACTTGCACACTAAACAAGATCTGTTAAGATCTTGTTCTTTTCAGATTCTGTCCAAGAACTACAATCGATGTAAAGAACTATTGTCAGTCCGTGAAGACCGCGCTTGGCACTCGCTAATAGTTCCACTTAAAAAAAGGGCAGATAGGTTGTGGGTGATAATTTTCCGAAGTTTTCAATTTAAAACTTGCATTTGCTATATCCTTTTGACATATTCAACTATATTTAAAATTAGCATTGTTCCACGTTGTTTGATACGGCTCAAAATGATTTTTATTATTCTTCCCCTTATTGTTATCTCACCTAACACCCCTATTTTGGTAAGATCAGAGAAGACCTGACGCATGCGTAAATACGCGGAGGGTTTTACCTAAGAAGATCAGACAGCATGTGTGTTTTATAGATGTAGAGAACTATAGTGTTTTAAGATGCGAGCGTTGTGTTTCTTGGAGTTTATTTTAGTGTGAATTAAAGAAGTTCTAACACATCATTATATTGATTCAGGCTTTGAGTATCAAAACCAGATAAATCCATTAATTTTCAAAATTCCTTCATTTCGTAATTTGATTCAGTTAGATGAAAGCTTTCTTAATTTTTGCTCCAATGTGGTAGAAAATGTCGGTCACAAACCGGTTTTCTTTGAAAAATAACTCAATCAGTGAAATGAATTTGTGTTCCAGGCTAAAATTTAAAAAGGGGTTTTTACTACCTTTGAATCTAAACCCCGCAATTATAACGTGTAAGATGAGATGAACGATAAGGAGTCAAAAAATAATCTACAATTACTGACGCTTTTTACCGTCTCGCTTCTTGAATCAGCTTCTTACTCTTATCTATATATTACATCTATTTCAAACAATCTATTCCTCGTATGGGTCCTATATCGCCCTTTTATGAAAACATCTGCTTCAAAAGTTTGATAAGAATCTTAACTTTACTTTTCATCTCGAGTCAGCAAATGGGACATTGAAAAGAAAGATTTTTTTTCTCCCTGGCAAATCCAGCATATTGTCTCCCAAAACCGGAGACTGGGAATGAACACCTCACCTGGACAGCGCCGCATCCAGGAACGGTTGCCATGACAACCTGTGGACGCCGTAAGTTGCGTTCGGGAAGCTTGAGAGCAACAGGATCGCAGCTCTCCATCCTCTCTCTCTCCCAGACAGCCCAGGATGAGGCGTGGGAGGTATCGCTTGGAGTCAGCGCACTTCCACACCATTCGTTGGGATGTTCGACAACCCCAAGCAGCGGGACAACTGATATTTTCACAAAGAGTTATGGTCACAGTTAGTGCTCGTTGTGTTTCAAGTTTCAGATGAGATTAAAAAAACATGGGATAAGTGTATCTTTCCTTCTTTATTGTGTTGTTGTTTTGGCACTTGAAAAGTTTCCTGTGACCCAAAAAAGTTAGGATAGGAGCCTGGGCCTTGTGATTGGCTAATTTTGATTTTGTGTTCGTTTTGGAACATCGCAGGAATAATTCAATTCTGTACTCTAAACAGGATAGTTCAACAGACATCAGATGTGTGTGGATGTTATGAAAAAATAGTTTCCAGTTTGTACCCATATAAAGTAATATTTAGTTGTGGTGTTAAAATTTTTGAGTTACAGGTAAGAAAATATATTCTGTTATTTCAATTACGTTTTTGAATACAATTAAGCAGAAAAAAGGAAATAATTCGACTACAACAGTTTTCTCTGATACATTTATGATATTTTTCATGCATCAAAAGAGGAAAAAATCTACTTTGAAATTAGTTTCTTACAAAAAGATAACAGCAAATAAATGTAACTAAGAAATCTGGTGGCATAACATGTAAACAAACTATTTTAAGAATTATTTGAAAATGTAAAAGTAGGTTGTATAGCATTGGTGTAATAACCTATTGTCCAAGAAAAAAATTGCTTGAATAAAAAGTCTAAAAACTATAGGAAGTGAGAAACTATTTTAACTTCAGAGTAAGAGAAAGGTATTTGAGCTTGAATTTAGAACAAATATTTTTTAAAATTTGACGAAATAATTTTAATAAAATATATTTTGAATTGTAATTTTATATGTCTATTGATTACTATATTGCATTCCTCAAAAAGAAATGCAAAGATATTGCTAACAGCATTTACTTGTACTTTATATGAATAAAGATTTGAATAAAATATATTACATGTATGTATATATTTTAGAAAGCTAAATATGGATACAAAAAACTAATTACAGGTAATGTTTTAATTTTAAATATGTTGCAAAACTTACAGAGAGAAATTAAACTCTGTCTGATAATGAAGTTTGTGACATAAATAATGATATTCAAGTAAAACATACTGAATACTCAGTGTTAGGTTTCACTTAGCTGATAAAGTGAAGTATTGAAGAAACTAATCACGTATGTTTGTTAAGAGCTTTCCCTTGTGCTACATATTCTTCCTTTAAAATGCTCAAAAAGAAAATAAAAGTCCAGGACTGAATGAATTAAAAGATAAAAGTTGCTGTTTAATGATACCATCCTTATATTTATTGATAGCTGTAAACATGAAAGAAAAATTAATGATACAGAACAGACTGTTTAAAACATATCTACAATTTATAAATACTTAATGTTGTGTTATGAAGAGTGACAAAATCAAGTGAGTCAAGAAAATCATTTGAAGTTGCTCAGACCTGAATGTGGTATTGCAACTTTTGATATTAGATCAGAATCGAGTGCACGAAAGAAGTTTTTCTAAAACCAAAATTTGAAATTCAGTAATTAGTGTTGCGTTATAGAAGCTAAAGCTCAGTGTTGTGGTGTATTTAGTTTATGTGAGTGATCAAGTGGTGATACTTTTTTTTGAATGTCCTGGTGATTCATAATCGCGATTTCAGTGTGTATTTCCATGGGAGTCATGCCTAATTGGAGAGACAGCATCCTCGGCCACAAGAAACGTTCCACCAAGCACAAGAAGCTCGTAGAGGTCACAGAGCACAAGGGCAATTCCGAGCGCAAATCCTTATGACCAGCGGGTCACGGGCGCCCGGCTACCATGAAGCTCAGTGTGGCCACTTACCGGGCCGGTACCGAGCGACTCAACAACCTCTTATTCCGCCAGCCAGCCCGGTTCCAGGTTGAGCCGATCAACAAGACTCTGGCGGATATACACCAGGAGGGAGAATCAGCCGTGTTGCCCAAAAGAAGAAGCAGCCTGGATTTTGGTTTGTTTGGAAGCAAGGATGGGGAACCACCTAAAACCCCTCGGAGTGCCACCACACTTGGATTCTCACAGGTTAGTGGAATGAAACCTTTTTTTTTTAAAAATACTAATGCCTTTTTATTTTCATGGGCTCAGGAATGCTTCAATTATATTTCTATATTTGATGTTATCCAAACGGGAGGTATAATATTAAGTTTCTTCAATTCTTCTGCAATATGAAACAATGGGAGCATATTGCCAAAACAGATGATGCTAGTTTGCTAGCGTCAAACCATGGGGCATAATTTAACTGCATTTTTATGCAACATACAGTGAACTCTCACTTATACACCGCCTCATATATGCTCCTTTTTCACTTATACGACGATTTTGAATGGTCCCAGCAAATTTCATATCAAAATAATGACAGTATGAATCGTTACGCCGAATTTTCCGTAAAATGTAAACAAAAAAAATATTTCATTTAAAAAAAAGCATTTTTATTCACTTTCCCCTTTAATCCTTCACCTATTGGTCACGGAAGGCATTTTTTTCGCATGGACTAGAGTTCGGAGAGAAACAATTGGATCGTTTTAAAAGGAGCAGTTTGTAATTAGGTATGCAACATTTTTTCTCTCTTTCTCACTGTAGTTACGTTCCGACAGTAATTGCCAAACCGTAGTAATATATCCCTTGTCTATAGAAACATTCTTATTCATTCTCTCGTTAGAACCTATGTTGCGTTTTAGTCCTTTAAATAGGCTTGTTCATTTATACGTCTCTCTCACTTATGCGCCTTTTTCTGTTGGTCCCTTGGGCCGGCGCATAAGTGAGAGTTCACTGTATGTGAGTGAACATGAAAACTTAATGTATGTTACACCAAAATGCGGTATAAAAAGTAAAGCACCATCTTTTGTAACAAGCAAAGTGACACCATTTTTTTGTGGCAACATACCGTATTATTATTTTTTTGAAGTATTGCTTTTGCTTGTTGATTTATTTCTACTGCTGTCCAAATGCTTGCACCGACTGTATCTTCTTTAGTTTAATCCTTTTATCCGCATCTTGTTAATATTTCAACTTGATATTACTGTAAACTATTTATCAAGTACGACAATTCATTTATAGGCAGCTGGTGCATTGAAAAAGTGTGTGGGGGAGGATTTGAAAAGAAATGTGTGTGTAGGGGGGGGGGGGCGAAGAAGGAAGAACGTCTGGAGTAACGTGTTTTTTTTTTTTTTTGAAAAGTTTGACTGAAAATTACTGTTTAAAAGACCTATAAAAATACCGAATATAGCCAAGGGATTCCGGTTTTAGTTTCGTGAGATAATTCAATCCACTGAGTACAAAATTGTTTTTCAATCTATTGTTAATTTTTAGCTCTGAAAAGTAAAGAGGCAAGGTATTTTTTTTTACTTTAGGAAGTCAGGGGCAGCAGTTACCCCTCTTGCCTTCCTGGACAATGCATTCATTATTACTTTCTTCTTAATCGTAAATTGCCAAAATAAGGCGAATAGGGTAAGTGTTCCAGTAGTTGGCCATTTAAGAGATCTTTTGTTGATCTTAGCTAACCTAGAACTTTTAGCTATCAATACAGCAACAAAAACAAGGTAAAACTTTAGAATGAACCTTTCTGACAGTAAATCACCTACTTGCTTCAAAAATTAAAAAAAAAAAAAAAAATGTTAAAATCCAAGCTGTTGTCAACACTAGTAAATGCTCCAGTAGTCGGCCACAGAATCGTCTTAGCTGAAAAATAAGCAAAATCGCAATCTTGGATAACGGACACACCATTCAAAATGAAATGACTCATTACTAATTCAAAAAAATTACCCAAAACTTAACTGCCACTGGTTGATGATTGAGGATAGCTACATGAATGTGTGAATGCGTCATATCTGATTTTGAATTAAATATGTACTATTTATGAGGAGTTTTATGTCATTGTGGCCAACTACTGGAGACTGGCCGACTACTGGAGCACTTACCCTATATTTTGAAACTCTTTTGCTTCTGCTGATAAGCTTCTAGTTGGGGAAGCGGTGGGCCGATCAAGGCGTCACCGGAGGGTCCCGAGTTCTATCCTAGAAGATCAAAGATCTACCGTCTTCATCAATGGTCACTGGGGAATGTGAGAATTACTCGTGGTCATAAAACTCGCCAAGTGAATAAATACCTCTGGGGATACTGAACCAGTTGTTTGCTCGATTTCTAGGCTGGATAAAAAAACAGAGCGTTTTTCAGGGCCCCATCCCGGTTAAACCAAGAGTTGTGGTAGGTACGGGGAACCTGGAGTGAAAAGTGATAAGCTTCGAAATTTAATTACTAACTGCGTTTTACAAATGAAAGTGCTTTAAATACAGAGATGTGATACCAATATTTGGCAGTAGGAGTTATAATGTTGACAAGGGTATATCTTTTAAACTCACGAAGTGTCGCAGAAAAATCTAAGTTATATTGGCACTACCAGAGAGGTCTCTATTTGCTATGCTAACTTAGGTTTAACTTAAGTGTTTCTACAGCTTCTTAGACAGTAATAAGACTGTCAAATGCTGCTACTTCAGACTAATACTGAAAGTGCTAATCAATCGTTAGAAAAACAGGTTGAAATTAAATTGTTTTTACCTTCTTTCCCTAGGTGCATGTTCACGTTTTACTTAAATGCAAATGACAATTGATAGAAAACGCAAAGATCGCTTTATTGCTGAAATTTTGAATTCTGTAAACATTAAACATTTGATTTATGATTCAACTTGAAATTAATCTAAGAAACAAAATGTTATACTTCGCTCCAGAAAAAATGGTTTTATGACTTGTTCATGAAAAGCTGTTAGTTCTCGAGACAAACGGAAAAGAAGGTTTTACTGAAATGGTAAGATAGATGATATGAGAAGAAGGTTAGATAAAATTGTACATATTATGTGAAATTTATAAAAAACTTTGACGAAATTCTATTGAAACGCTAACAAAGAGCGATGAAACTTAATGCACGGTAGTCTTTATTTTGAATTTCAAGAAATTTAAAATTCTATCAATGAAATAAAGTAGAGAAAGATAATGGTACATTACATTTTGGATTCTCCACTTGAGTTCTGTCATGTCTTATGGTAATTGGTCTTCTCCATATTAAACGTCACAGGACTTTTTTCCAGGATATTTCGCGGCTCAAAGTATTTGCTAAATGGGTGCAATTTCTAAGCATTTATCAAATAGATATGCAAGTTGTGAACTCGTATAACCACCTCCGCCTCAAAAAAAAAAAATCTCCCTTTGAAAAGTTTTACATGAGCCTCTATGATCTCATTCCCGAGCTCTCTAATTTACTCTTCTGTTCAACACGTGTAGGGGTAGGAGATATCGAGTATTATTCGTCCACATGCCATCTCGCTTTTTCTACAAAAGGGATCACAGTGGAAAATGCTGAACAAAAAACACCACATCCACCACTGATTCCATATTTAAAAGCGGATGAGATCCAGAGGTTGAAGTATACCCGATTCATTAGTAAATACATAGAACTAGGGTCCAGTGTTGTTAACCCTTTGACGGTTATGGAAATGAGCAGTTTCCGTTTACTTAATTCGCGCAGCATTAGGAGTAAACAGTAGTCGAAAGTGGCAGCTGTTTTCCCCCGCCGTTCTTCCGAAAATGTCACCTTTCTCTGGCGATGCCGTAGATAGCTCGCCTCGCGCGTTTTAAAAATTTCTTAACGTATTTATAGTACATAAATAACAGTTTTTACGTACTTTAAAATAATTACTAAACAGTAAATTATATATGATTATAACCAATTATATAAATAACAATAGTTAATTATAAATACAAGACAAATATTAAATTGAAAGGACTAAATAAATACAAATAATGTAAATCTTTATGAAGCACAGTATAAATACAGTAATTACCTAAAAATCGTTTTGTGTGTGAAATACTTTAAAACATGGAATTGCACATAATGGGGCATTACAGTTTTTGCAATACGTACGCGAGTAGTGCTCGTTACTAACCATTTCGGTCAAAATCTTGCTCCCGAGCGGAGCTCGTTTGAGCATATTATGCAGCACGACTCGATTGCGAGCTGAACTCGTTCATAACCATCAAAGGGTTAAAAGCGGATGAGATTCAGAGGTTGAAGTATACCCGATTCATCAGTAAATACAGAAAACTAGGATCCAGGGTTGTTAACCCATTAATGCCTAGCGTCCCTTTTTAGGGACGGTCCAAAAAGTGAGTCTGAATTTTCCAAAAATGAACATTTCAACCAAATAATTGTGTTCAATTATTACTTTAGTATTGCTTCAATTCTGTATTAACAGATTTCAGCACATAACCGCTTTAAAATGTGATCTGTAGCCATTTGATTATGATCTTTATCAAAAATTACATCGTTCACAACCTCAAGAACAAAAAGCTAAGTTTTTAAAGTCATTAACAAGTAAATCTATCTGTGTTTGATATATGTGCTACTTTGATCGATGTTTTAGTTTACCTTTTTTTGCAATTTTGTAAATTTTAAATTTTTTTAGGATTTTATAGCAATTTAAGAACGTCCCTAAAAAGGGACGCTAGGCACCAAAGGCTGCATTGTTTAACCGTTGCTGGTTTCTTTCTTAGAATCTAGAATTTATATCAAAAGAAGTTAGTAAATGTTTTTAGACTGAAAAACAGATAATAATTATCATTTTTAAAACCTATTTTATTTTAAAAATCTAATTAAAGTAAATTAATTAATATATAAACTTAATTATACAACGTTCTTAAATATTTTCTTTTTTTTTTTCAATTACAAAAAATACTCAAGGTAAATTTTGAAAGAAAGCTATTTCAAAAATGTAGTCCTTTAAAACACTAATTATTCGTTGTATTTAATTACTTTTCCATTATGTATTTAGGTGTCTATTATTGTTTAGTCTGACTGTTGAAGAAGCCCTAAGCTGTTTCAGAAGCTTAGCATTTCACCTTGATGAAGAATTCAAGGATTGCATATGTGTCTGTTGTTTGAAAAAGGGGGGGGGGGTTGCAGATTTAATTTCAGAATTCCCTGAGAATGCCAATTTTGATCTCTACTGTGACAATTTATTTACTTCTCTTGCGTTCCTACGTGATTATTTGTCTCAGAAAGGTTTTGTGCTAGAATCGGATTAAAAAATGCTCATGAACTAAAGTTACGTTGTTCAAAAAAGAACAGAGAGGAAGTTTTGAATAAATGTCGATGACAGGTAAAATAATATTACGTTGGTTCGGTGGAATAATAGCAATGTCATAACTATTGCATCGAATCTTCATGGAGTTCATCCTATTGTAAAGGCTAAGCGATTGTCCAACAGCGAAAAGAAAGTTATTGAAATTGATGAACCAAATATATATGGTTGCTCAGTACATAAGGAAAAAGATCCCATGCATCAAATATCGGGAACTACCGGTTTTTGATTCACTCTAAAAAATGGTGGTAGCCACTCTTCATTTTTATTTTAGAAGCTGCTGTACGCATTGAGCTCAAGAGTACCGGATTGAGTTAGATATTATGGGGCTAGTTGTTATATTGCTTTAAATAAGACTCAGGTAAGATGCGCCCATTGAAGTAAAAGAACTTATCGGAATGCAGCAAATGCAATACGTAGGTTTGTAGAACAAATGCTTTGCTGACTTTCATACTCAACAACACCAATATTTCCTTGTTCTCTGAATCTACTTCCCAGTTATATGTTAATTGCTGCTTTTATTTCTTCTTATAAATTGTCATTTTCAACATTACATCGTAGGCAGAAAAAAAAAATTTGGTAAAAAAGTATGTACCCTCTGGTGCCTAGCGTCCCTTTTTAGGGACGATTTTTCTTTCTTAAATAAAAAATTTAATTTTTACATGATAATTTTTTAACTATTTTTCCTATCCATTAAACACTATTTGTAACCAGTATACAAAGTATCGTTGAAAAAAAAAATGTCAGGCATTAATGGGTTAATCCAGTTCTGATGTTTTTGAACTGATTTAAGTAATCCTTCTTTTCATTGGGTACCTTAAAAAATAATGTGGCCTTTTTGGCATAGTGTTCTTTCTTGATTATTTTGATTGTACATAGTTTTCTGTGGTAAAGTAGGTTATATTTCTCATTTCTGTTTCTCACATTCGTTCTATACGACAAGACAGCAAAAGACCAATTGGTCTAGGCAGGATGCAGAGAAAAATGCAGTACAACTGTTTAAGTAATGATTTCAAGTTATTTGACTGAAATTATGATTTTAGTAATGATTTCAATTTCTATTAGAAACCACCAATAATTCTTACCACCTTTTTTCGGTCCAATTTCCAATAGCAAGATATACCTTAACCGCATTTGAGAACTTTAACAAAATTAATTGATAAATAAAATAGTACCAAAAGCATTTTTGAAGGTATGAAAGTTATGGCACGCCTTATGTGCAGTAAATAAACAAATGAACATTAAAAAGATACTTTATTTCTATTTTGCGATGTCAAATACTTTTTTTTTTGAAAAATTTGAACTTGGTTTTAAAGTATTTTCTTGATTTTGTTCGAGTAATAAAAAAAAAAAACAAATAAATAAATAACTATACTTCGCAGCAACTTAACTTGTCAGTGACGTCACTACGGGCGGAGCCAATAAGAGCTCACAAGCAGTCAGCGGTCTCCTCTAATTCGCCAAGTAGGCTGTGACGTTTTACCTAGCTCGTTTTTCATAGGCTAACGTCACGCTGTGGGCTCCGCCCGTAGTGACGTCACTGCCAAGTTAAACTGCTGCGAAGTATAAATGAACACGTCTGATTCATATTCATTGAAGAGAGTTAAGTTAATCTAAGTGCCAAATCTTTTCAAAATGTTTTAAATATTGAGTTATTCAACCTGAAAAGCATACAATGAATGCTACGCTTCACTTAAGCTTTTGATTGTCCAAATAATGTTCTAAGATTTGAAAAAATGAAAATAATTTGTAATAGTTTTCATAAGCATTAAAATTGTAGTTTTTAGTAAAAATTCAGCTTCAGCGAACTTTAGAGAGGGGAAGAGATTTTGTACGTAGGGATTATTTCAGTTGAGTGATGCACTAATTATGCATAATTAATTCCATTAAAAAAATCTTTGTGGAATTTCTATCCTTGTTGCTAAACAAAATGGACAAAGTGCAGCAAAAAAGAGCGATGTATCCGAAAACGCGACATAACCTCCTAGGTAGCATAAATAACCTTTAAACGTTTTATAAACGTTTTTAAGCGGTTGTTATAACGTTAATAACCATTTTACAACCTTTAAAAAACGAAGTGTGCTACTTGGGCTAGGTCATGAAAATTGACGATTCAATTAATGAACAAATGAATGACATGAATACCTATTAAAATATTACTTTATTATTAAATTTAGGACGGTTTTGTTAATGAAAATAAAAGAAAATCAGTCTACTTATTTTTTTTTGAACTGAAAAATAATGATAAATTAAAACAAAATATTTTTGTTGTTTTATTTCAGTGCGAATTGAAAAGCTTAGAACTGTATTGAATCAAATGTATGGAAAATATGACAGTTCTGTTCTTTGATTTAAAAACGGCGAAACTTTTTCTGAGCAATATACCTTTTTCTTTGCGATGTCGAATAAAAAAATACATTTTTAAATACATACTTTTTCGGGGGGCAAAGGAAAAGCGCGATATATCCGAATGAGCGATATATCGAGGCGCAATGCAACGAGGGGTTACTGTATTAAAAATTGATTTTGATTCAAATAAATTTCATTAAATCGGTAGACCCTTTCTTGAACTATGACAAATATCATTATGACTATTTTATCAAACTAAACTTTGAATTTCAGAAATTGTATTAAAATAATTTTCCAAAATTATCCTTCGGAAACGTGTGTTAAATTTCTGATTTGAAATAGTTTCAGTTTCTCCCATTACTAGTTCAAATACAGCTGCATAGTTAGAGCTAATATTAGAACAAGAACTCATTAGGGGTAATATTGATAATGAGATTATATAATTAGTTTAATTAGTACTTACGGCCGAGGCCATTTAAGAGATCCATGAAATGTTTCCGATTATCTGAATATGTAACTTTTTTTATTGAGTCTTTGAGATAATACTTGACGATAACAGTAATCGTTCTAGTTTATGAGTAATTGTTAGTTAATTTTTACATCAATTTTAACTTATCTTCTCGGTAGGATGCTACAGTAAAAACATCCCGCTATAAATTTAGTTCGGTAACTGATTTACCTTGAAGTAAGCATTTTAATAAAGACCATAATTTCATGACAAAATATATTTCTATTTTTACATAAATGAAACGGTTTTGTATTTACACGTCTCACAATAAATTAACTAATTAAAAACGTATTATGTATTAATTGCTAACAGAGTTAAATTATAAAGGTTATACAGAATATACAGGGTGCTTCAAAAAAATGTATACACACTTTAAACTATTGTAGTTTTCCCGCTCTACAAGGCTAATGTTATATTTCTTCGCCAGGTGCCAGCATAATCGTCCCTCTATGTTATATTATCAGTTGGAATTTGTAATATCAACATGGGGGACGTACGTTTGAGTTTTGAAGAACGTAAGCAGGTTATTAAGTGGTACTGATAGTTTGAGAATGTAAATGAAGTTCAAAGACAGTGGAGAAGGGAGTATGATACAGAACCACCTTCAAGATTAACAATTACACGCATACGAGACAAATTCGAAGTTCATGGAACAGTGTTTGATGTTCATAAAGGTCATTCAGGTCGGCCTCGAACAGCTACAAGTGATGAGTCATCAACGGCAGGTCACCAATTTGAACAGTATTAACATTTGTTATTTATGTTTCATTTACATTGGACTTTCAGCTTTCTATTTTCCTGAAATTTAACATTGTAGAACGGTAAATAAATTTTCTATGGAAGTTCAAAGTGTGTATACATTTTTTTGAAACACCCTGTATTTCTGACAGAAGCGGCAATAAAAGGGGAGGTAAAGTGCGTGCACTCATGCACTCGGGTAAAAGATCTTAGTTTTAAAAAAATTTAATCTTGGGTTCTGAATTTTTGATGTTGGCTATAATAATAATATATGATAATATTAATAACACAAGTTGAAATAAATTACTTTACTTTCCTAATAAAAGGGAAGTTAGTTGTCTGTAACTAATTTTGCAAAATAATAGTATTAAAGCTGTTGCACGTGCATTTGTTTTGTTATGACAGTTTTACTATTATTGAAAGGAACTGAAAAAACAGTTTAAAAGCACTTTTTTATTATTAATTGAATTAATCTATCATAAAATGCTGATGTAATTGAAATGCTATACGTATTTTAAACAAAGTAGAAGATTAAACCATTGAACAATAATTAAATACAATGAAATGTCACTTTCTTTTATGTTGCGTAAAATCTTTTTTCTTTAGAAACCATCAGCAGCCACACATTATTGTTGGTTTCAATTGAAAATGACATTGAGTTTCCATAGTCCTAGTGACCTTATGGATTCCTTCTCCTTGTTCGTCATTAACTATGCGAAGTTTTTGAGGGAAAAACCCAAATGTGAATGTAAAATGGGAATTCTGAGTGATATTTGGCATCCTATGTTTTGGTATGACTTAAGAAGCTATTAATCAGGAATTATATATATATTTGCTCCTTCTTTTTTTTTTCCTAAAAACACCTGTTATCATTTCAAAATGTTTTCCCAAAGCAGCTAACTCCTTTTGAATAGTTCCTTAAAAATCAGAGTCGCAAATCCTTTTCTGTTTTGGGGTTCAATTGAAAATAAAATGGTTTCAATTGAAATAACTTTGAGTTTCCATAGTCCTAGTGCCCTGAGGAATCCTTTCCTTTTCGCTTTAAAACTGTGAGAAGTTTTGAGGAAAAACCAAATGTGAATGTAAAATGGGAATTCTGAAGTGATGTTTGAACCCTAGGGTTTGGGTATGACTTAAGGGCTTTATATCGGATTAATATTATTGTTTCCCTTCTTGTTTCTAAAAACACCTGTTATCACTTTCACAAATGATTCCAAGCAGCTAATTCCTTTTGATAAAATTTCCCTTAAAAATCAGAGTCGCAAACCCCTTTTCTGATTTGAGGCCCGATAAAAACGCCCCCTTTAAGCTTAATTTATTTATTTTTTAAAAAAGTCCTTTAAAATATTTATATACCCCTTACCTTTTAGTCCATGGACATCAAAAAAAATTTTATAAGTCCTAAATTTTAAAGTGAAGTGGAAGAAAAAAAAACTTTTCCGATTTAATAATGGGGGTTACTTAATATTTCTAGTTCCAGGGAAAAGAAAAGATGTTTTTTTTGGTTTTTTGTTTTTGTTGTAAAATTATGTTTGTTACACCCCTAGCGCATCTCTAAACGGCCCATGATCGGCCATTCATCGAAACCCCATAAAATTTTTTTATCGGCCCTGATCCCCAAAGTGTTCATGGCCCAGCAGAATTTAAGCGCAAAATCCGATGAGAATACGATGAGATTTGGAGCAATTTACGAGCAGAACAGTCCCGTGCCGAGGAATTTCATCGGGAAACTTGATCGGAAGGATATCGTTTTCCGATGGAATATAGCTCATCTTATTTTCATCGGGAAAGTTGATCGGAAGGATATCGCTTTCCGATGAAAAGTAGCTCATCGAAAACCGTGCTCGGATACTGATCGGAACGATGTCATCGTGCGTTACGGATCAGTTTACGGGGTTTTTGATCGGGCCCAGCAAAATCCGTGATGATGCTATTGGACCGGGTATCCGAAACATAAAAAGGAACAAAATTTGTAAATTTTCTTTAATTCTCAAGGGTTTTTGGGGTAAAATCATGAAAAATAGTGGGCAATTTAATTTTTTGTTATACAAAAAAAGAGAAACGGGGAGGGACTTTTTTACTTGCAGTTTTTCAAATAACTGTTTAAAAGATTTTTTGTGGCTTCAAATGCAACTTTACTCAGCTCTTCCAATTTAAAACTAAAATGCCAGTAACAAAATGGGAAAAGCACTCCAAAAGTTTCTTATGCAAAATTAGAAAATTTTTGTTTTTTGCAGTAAAGTGTAAAGTAGTATCTGTAAAAACTCAGATAATACTGGCAGCAGAGGTTCCGTTTAAGACTGTAAAATGCACGGTAAAAAACTGTAAAATTAGATTTTTTGAGTTTATCACTGGGAAAATTTTCATTTTTACAATGAGTACTGTAAAAATGAGCAATTTTATAGTTTATTACTGTAATAGTAGAATTTTTTTTCAGTTTATTATTATAAAATTTTATATTTTTACTGTAAAAAAAACTTTTTTTTTTAGTGCCCGTTCATAGCACAAATTTATTACGTAAATTTGCATTTTTTGTTTGGGACGTAAAATGAGCAATTTTA